>JAMKCH010045301.1:0-12225 GCA_023653785.1 Ophioderma brevispina | reverse complement strand
CTTCCACTTGGTCCACATCCGCCAAACCCACCAACCTGTGTTTGTAATTCCCGGAATCACCTTAAACATTCTTCAGAAACATTCTCCTTCCTACCTCAGCACAAAATCAATCTCTGACTCGTTTCCTCTAACTAAAGGGTTCACCTCCTCGTGTCTCTGTATTAAACCACTATTCGCTCTATGCACAGCTCCTTCTCATCACAAAAACTCTAACAGCATCCTTCCTTCCAGGATTCTTCTCCACAAACCCGTTCCCTCCGTGAACCCCCCCCCCCCCCCAAAACCCGTTCGAATCCCTGTCCCACTTGTCCATTGAAATCACCACCACAGAGAACTAATTCAACCACACTTTGGCTATCCTATTCCTCTGCCATCTCATCTAAAAATGCGCTTCTCTTCATTGCTTTGATACACGCTCGGCGGAGAGGCATGCCCGCAATGAGCCTCAAAAGCCATTTACCACTGTCATCACCCGATCGCTCATCTCACCTCACTACCTTCTACACACAGTTCCTCCTTAACCAATACCCCCACTCTCCCAATTCCATCCTTATTTCCTGCCCACCACCCTTAGTTACTTTCTTCCCTCCACTTCCCACCATCCTAGCCCCCTCCCCTGATCACCTCACTTCCTGCCACCCCACCACACAGCAAACTCCATCTTCCTTTTAACTATCGATATCTCCACAACCCCTCCCTCTCATGCTCCCTAAATTCAGGGACTTCGAACCCCAACCCCGAGCCGATCGTCGTTTTAACCGTCAGGGTTGCAAGCAAACGCTTGCGCGGCCCGGGGTTATTCCGTTCACCGCTTTCTTCTGATTGGTAGGTAGGTGACACCCACCCCAACCTTCGAGAAAAATTCATAATATTTCGAAAAACTATATGAAGGCTATTATGATGATATGTATAGGTGACATTAAGATCGAGTGTGTAAAAATAGGTCGTAAAAATTCCCACAAATAATAGTTCGGTGGATGCTGGAAAACGGTCATCCAAAATGAAAAGCAGGAAAAGAGACATGTACGGGTTACGCTCAATATATTTGTGGGTCCGTTGGGTCAGGTAAGTCAATAGCTAGGCAATGTTCGTGATGGTGGCACTATTCGGGGACTGGACGGGCAGAATTTGGCAGTTTCCAGCTCCACCCTTAAATTACAATTGGAGGATCCCGATTCTAATTACAAAATCGATTCTTTTATGACAAATACGCCACTTTTGAGAAATTACCATTCGCCAGGACATTACTAACATTAACTTTGCAAAAATCTCCAATTTTGAAAAATGGAGGGCAGGCGCTTTTTAACAAACTGGATTGCTTTAAGGCAATTGCAAGAAGGACTTTGCTTTGAAACACCTGTAATTCATCACGCATATAAAATTCCATAAATCCGTAAAACTCCAAAATATAGAAGTATCTGTTCTGTTATATTCCAGCCAAAAACAAGCAATGTCTTCGCCAAGTGCTTAAGGGATGTGATTAAGCCAAAGAGAACGAAGGGCACGAGCAAGGTTATTCTCAGAATCGGGGCTTGAGATCTAAATATTTTGTCAAATAAGCAAATTTGCAAACTTAAGTTTCGTCATTAATCCCAAAAAAAAACTCGGTGAAAAAATATTAGTTTGGCCCAACGTTTTTTTTTCAACAGCGCGAAATGAAGTTTAGAACACGTTGCTAATTCATTTAGGAATACTCAATCCTATAAAATACATAATCTCTTATTATTTGGATATAGCAGTATCGTGTTTTGTTCTCATTTTCCCTTACAAAAGCAATTACCTTTGCCAAAACTTTCATAAGGGAAAGAAGTGATTAAGAATTTGGACCAGAGGAATAAACATTTGTCAAAATTAAAGCCATTCTACATGCCCCATTTTTTTTTTTTAACTAGGGTTTATGTCATAATAAAGACAACCCATCGCTTAGCAAGGATGTGGACTTAATAGTTGTGGATACTTTAAGGGAAAACCCCTTGCTCTCTTTAGAATGAGAGATATAAAAAAACACAAATTGATGCCAAACCATAAACCAAACACCCCGTCCACCAATTTTTAAACCCTAACAAGGGAAGGGGTAAAGGGATAGGAAAGATTGGACCATTCCCGTGGCGCGATTTCGAAACCGGGGCCTCCGGTAGACGCACCATTTCCATGAGCAGGGATGGACAACCACGAGTGAGTCCATTTTCAATGCTATTGGAAATTATTGACCCCTGTAAGTGGTTTAAGCGTAACGCACCGTATTTGTTAAGGCGTTGTTTTACTAAAGTATTAAAGCGGAAATCGGACTTTTTCGGTTAAAAGAGCCCGTAAATGGCCATAATAAGACACCGCTTTAGAATGCTTAAGTGTCTGTTTTCCATAAAACGGCAAATTATTATAAGGTGTTGGTGATAATACCTAACACTATCAATTTTGAGGAGACAAACAAAATCGGCACAGTTTACAATTGGGAAGAAAAAAAAAAAGAACGCTGATAGTGAATGGTAATTGTGAAACACATGGCAACTTTTATATGTGAATGACCAGTGAAACAGACAAAATTGATTAATGTCAACCACAATTTAATTAGAACGTGTTTTCCCACTATTGCACTGGCAAAAGCTTTATTTATAAAGGTTTTGTTTTTTCAAAATTACAAACGAGGGCAGATCAATGTCAAAATTAACATAATTAGTACAACAATTGTACAACAAATACTTATGGCGGACAATAGTAGAAGACCAGCGGTAAACCCCGGGACCAAACTCTGGCAACAAAGATTGGAAGGTTTTTGTCTTTGGGTTCCCGATAGATGTTTGAAGGGTTTTTGACTGGGCATGGGCCGCTGATATGGGTTCCGGAATTTTGGGGAAGGGCAAACAGAGTTAACACGGCTGAAGAAATTGAGAATGAGAACTGTTCGCAAATGGAATTAATATGCAAGTTCAAGTACCGCCTCTTACTTAGTTTGGTTATTTAGTTGTAGAGTTTGTAATAAATCCACCGCATGTTAGAAGCTTTAAAGACCGCAACATTAAAGAAATTGAAGAAAATGTTTCAGTAAGAAAGAAAAACTAGGGGACAAAAAATTGATGTTAATTTTGCAGGTCAAAATGTGCGAAAAAAGACAATAATTCGTTTTCGCATTTTTTACGGCATTGATTTACCTAGACTTGTTTGCTGAGTGCAGTAAATTGGTGAAGTGATGGAACTATATTTACCCATATTAAGGACAAAACATAATGTCTTACTGCCAATTTTTAGGGTTACTTGTAGAATTTTTTACCCATAGGTTTATACAGTAAACCGCTATTGAAATATTATGGCACCAATGGTCTACCGTACTTTCGAATAATTTTTTATTATCTAATTTGTTCAGTCACTAGGTGATTGCATTGTGAAAATCAGAGAATCACAAAGTAAAACTCTAGTAAGAATTTTCCAGTTTGGTCATGGGCACTTCCATTAGTGCATGGGGGAGGGGATCCTAGGCACCCATGCTACAAAGTGGAAAATGAAAACAGCCATCGCAATAGTAGAACATAGGGAACAATTAGTAAAACATGGACTAAACAACATGCCTACGGGTGAACACCATGGAAAAAATCCTGGGACATCCACGCCTTGCCTGGGCTGGATTTGAAACCCCGGACCTTTCGCACACAGGCGAATGCTCTAACCACGAAGCTAACTCAGTCCCGCCCTGATAAATGGGGGCCGTTAACATATAGCCTAAGTAGTAATGGGGAGCGATCCCGGGTTTACCAGAATACAGAATGCTCTAGCACATTATGCTGTCCTGTTGTGTATGTCTGTCCCTCCTGTGCACCCATGCCAAGTAACGCAAAAACGACGCGACGAATTTGAACTCTTTTTGCGCCAATGCAGCGCAACTAAAAAGATACCAAACAAATATAAACCAAATTAATTGCAGCGTAAAAAATACGCAGGCAGATAAGTTTTAACCACAATATGTTTCAAAATTGTCATAATTAAAGTTTACAAACGAAAAAGGAAAACCGTTTAAGGGTCGCGTCTGATATGCACAAGAACTGCTTGTCACTAATTCGACAAGACGTATTTATGGTAGCACACGAAAGTTATGTGTGCTATATTGTTCAGAAATTACCTTCAAACGATCTTTTGTGACGTCCTTCACCTGGACATATGACCCCTTCCTCCCGTATACATTGCCGAAGATGCAGCCCAACGTCTCCGCACATTTTCCCTTCAGCTGCACGCAGTAGACGTTTATCCAAGTCTCTCCTCCTAACAAGAGTTGAGCTAGCACGACGAGAGTGAAAACAAAAACTTACAGAAAAATAAGGAATTCGATGCCCCACGATAACAAAAGTGGATTTTTTTCCAACTTAAGTTGTAAGCACAGCATATTTGTAATAGACATCGCATATCAGCTGGTAAAATTAAATACTGCTTTTACTTGATTAAAATCGGAGAGATGTCTTGTTCGAAGTTACGAATTTTAAATGAAATAATTTGTTACCGTTTAAAATATCGCCCTTTGAAAAAAAAATTACATTAAAATGTCCATAATATATTTATTGTTGTTTTATATAGGGCGATATTAATAAAATTAAAAAAAAAAAATAACTAGCCTTTTAAAAACATCATTCATCAGATAAAATTACATCTTTAATTAAAAAATTATAATATACGAAAGGAAAAAAGTAAATTAATTGATTAAATTTACATAAATATTTCACTACTTAGCACATAAACGGGTAATTAAGCCAATTTCATGAGTTTTACAATTGTTATATATTGTTCTATGTTGCAATATTCTCAAAACACTCTCTGGGACAAATGTGCGGTCAACAATGGTTGAAAATGTTATTTTAAAGAAGAGACACTGGCAATTTGAAACATAGTGCCCCCTCAAGATTTTCGAGTATTGACATTTTTGGATGCGACAATTAAAGAAATACACAACTCCGAAAAGTTATTGCAACATGCAGAAAATGATTTCAAAAATTGTACCAGGAATTCCTGACTTATAATCACGTAACATGCCCACAAGTTGTGATTGCCAAAAGATGCAGTTTTCCAGAACCAAGTAGTGCGAAAAACAATCAATTTGATTGTCATGATACCCTAAATATGGCGGGTTTAAAGGAGCTGGCTATTGATAACTTACCGATTGTACTCCAGAAGAAAGAAATACTGCGACTAGAACTCAAAACGCTGCAAAAATAGTCGATAAATGAACCTTATGGTTTGATAGGGTCTGCCTCTCAATGTTTAGGGCAAAAAAATGTGATGGTTATATGACCGGAAACGAAAATGAGATAAAATGGATGATAATGCAATACAAGATGGTAGCACGTTCATCACCGTTGGACTCAGAAATGTAATTGCAAGAAAAAGAAAAAGAGGTCATGTGTAATGGAAAACACTTGGTAATCGCCCCGTTGACATTGTGCTGTTTGTTCGTTCGTTCGGCGTTGCAGTCCAAAATCACAGTGGAAGTATCCGTCTTTAACTAGCGGTAAGTAATGTGAAACATGATCTTCGTATAAACCACGTGATTGATCATTCGAATTGCATTTCAAGTGTCTCCAAATTTCTCCACTTTTTCGTAAGACCGCTGTCTGCATTGACTTTATCTCATTTACGGTCCCCACAACCATCATAATTATATTCTCATAAACATTAGGGTTAACCCCTAATGAACTCGTTTGTTTTACAATTATTTAAAACGGCTGCTTTGAAGCCTATTCTTTGGTTTCTGTGTCTGTATTCCTTTTGGAGTGCAATCGGCAAGTTAGCATTCGCTTTTCCTTTAATCTGACATATTAGGGAACATGACAATCAAATCAATCATATCAAAATACAAGGGGAGGGGGGGGAAACTTGTAAAAAAAAAACAACTTTGGCATTCAATACGCATTTTGTTGTCAAACATTCACGGTATAAATGTGAATCGGTTGGTGTGAATATGAATTCATTTCTACTTGTTCCAATACTTTTTGGCAGTGTGTTGCTCTAATACAGCAACGCACTCCTCAAGATATTTTTCCCTGTAAAAAATAACACGTATTTTCCTTGGAATATCTTGAGTATATCAAATGTTGTAACAAGTGCTGTATGGAGCCCAAATAACAAAGCCCAGTAGACCAGAGGAGAGCCTTGCCTTGTAACCAGGGCCGTACGCAGGATTTGGGGGTTGGGGCTGGGGGGGTGGGTGCGGCGGGACTTAGAAAAAGGGAACTTTTTTTCCAAAAAAAGTGGAACTTTGTTTGGTAAAAGTGGAACTAACCCCTATAGAATGTTCCTTCTTTATTAACATTTTTGTATATCCAAAAGTGGACTTTCTGTCATTTTTGTAAAATAAAAGTGGATCATTTTTTTATGAACAAATTCGCAAAAAAGTGGACATTTGCCCCTTTGTGGAATGGGGGGGGTGGTTCCGCTGATGGGGGGGGGGGTGGGGCAACTGACCCCACTCCCGGCGTACGGGCCTGCTTGTAAAGATTCGAAAAGAGTGGAGGACAGTCGTTTTAGTGCATCTGATGAGAAAGGGGGAAGGGAAAACAACCTTACTTCTATGGTTGTGTGTGGCGGTTTTCCCATGTTGGGAATGAACGTGAGCGGAAAAAAGATTGGAACGAGATTGGAAATGCTTCCAGTGGCTTTGTCTAGTAGTCATCAAAATGGCAGATGGGCATCATTCCCAGGCAGGAGGGAATGATGGAGGGCGGGGGGGGTACCATGCCCCAGACATTTGACCAAGTTTACCAAGTTGAAGTTACAATAACCTAACGTAATTCTGTGGTTCTATTACTAATTACCATACCTGTAACCGTATTCATGCCTATGATGTATACTACCAATAACATTTCACCATATTTGACCTTTAAATATATCCTTAAGCAACAATGCCTTCTAAATTTTGTTACTCTAAGCCGACCATGCCCCCTTCCTGTCAACAGGAAATGTAGGACACGAAAATTGGTCTAAGACCCGACATACATACTACCGTAGATCACTTGAAGTCCTTCTCGCTATGGTTGATTACATTGGAACTGTAATGGCAACTGTTTTTTAAGAAAAAGAAATGTGAAAAACCAGGCTTTTTCCGATACACCCTGATTTTTCCAACTTGAACTCCCCTTGCTTCTAGTATTATGGGAGTTTGTGTCCCAGATAGTGTTTTTGAGGAGAGGTTGTCCAAAATCACTTCAGCCTCATGACTTTCTGGTTGAATTCCTTGAACCAGTTTATTAACATTTTTATCTGTAAAAATGCATCACGGGATTGATTAAAACAACATCGGTACTGTTGTGTTTGAGTGGGTCGTATGTACTTTCACCACTGGAGTTCTTATGTTTGTGTTGGCTTCTTGTGTACATTCACGGGTACATTTACCATATGGCGTTGTTGTGTTTTTGTTGGCTCTTGTACTTTTCCATCTGATGATGTTTTGTTGGCTTCTTGCACACTTCACTGTCACAAAATACCACTTCCTGAGAATAATAACAATGTCGCAGGGATGATGGAAACGATTTTCCACTTACATGGCCATCCTTTAGGAAAAGTGAAGATTATCGGAAACTTGGTAAAAGAGATGTAGATAGGTGGTATTTTACCAATTATTATGCTATCTGTGGTTGCAATTACCCAACCAGTGCGATTAGCGCTGTTACCGCCCAACACTGCACAATACGCAAAAATAGTGGGCATTTGGTCATGCAAGTCGTCAAGCAAATACCTCTGTTGATTTTTTTTGTTTTTTTTAAAATCATTTTAAAATATGTTGTCAAGGTCAGGCTTTTCTTGCATAGAATTATGATGGATGCTTTTTCGGCCTGGTAACAGAAATATCGCCCTCGCCAATTAAAATATCAGGCTCGTCTTAGGTCATGATTGTGTTGATGATGTGTGTTTTAAAGTGATTTAAAGGTCAGACAAGGGTCGTTTAATGGTGCTAGAAAAATAAATCCACAGTGTCAATGAACACAGTTCTAGAATGACTCCAGGAGTGGGTCACGCCCACCGCCGATAATTCGGTGTGTTTGTTTTGAGCACATAGTAGTAGTATATAGAATTATGGATTTTACTAGGTTCACGCACACTTCGGACTTCTGTCACGAAAAGGACAAGCTTGGAAGTGCCTGCAATAAACTACACAATTTAGGGCCATCTGTTATCTCCAATACAACCAAGCTGAAATTCTTAGAGCCTGTGTAGAGAACCTTACCCTGTTATTTGGAATATGAGAACTGGACCATGAAGAAAGAACTACAGGATAAACTGGATGGCACTTACACTAGCGTCTTAAGCGATTTCAAAAATATATCCGGGCGTGAGCACAAGACCAAGCACAGATATATGGAGATATCCCTCAAATTTAATCCTTTGTTGCCCAACGCCGTGCACGATTGCTGGTCACTGTCCATCGTGAGGTTGACTCAAAGTAGTCTCAGACTCAAATGGTGGAAGGTACCGTGCCAAAAAAAAGGGGGTGCCCCCCTGAATACATTGATGTGATTGCCTGAGACATCCAGCAGGATCAATCGGACGGCCCCAACTAATGACAAACAGGACATTTGGCGGCTACATGGTGAACAGCATATCGGCTGCGGCGTTTGTTAGATAGATAGACACTTGTGCTTGGAGAAATACCCATTTACATTTAAAATATACAGGATACGCGGCTTGTCAGAAAAAGCTAAACTTTAATATTGTGATTTACGGTATTTTATAATGAGTCCTATAGATGAGTTGACATGTACAAACGAAACAAAGCACTGCCCGGCAGTATCGTGAGCGCTGCAGGGCTTGTGCTTTTAAAATTCGCACTTCATCAGGCGTGATTGGAATGCTATTGAATGCTGTAACGTATGGGCATATTTAGAACTCTAACATGTCAGTAGACCAGGGCTAACTTGTGTTTGGAAAGTCATGATCATGTCACATCATCTATACGTTAGGGATTTCAGGCAATTACTAGTAGGCCAAGAATCAGTTTTAGACGTCGCCATTGGATTAAGGACGTGAAAAGGCGAAAATTATTGACGAAAAATTCTGACTTTTGTATATGTGTCAAATTTGAATATGTTGTATTCATAAAAACCGATGAGCCTGGAGAATAGGCTCCACATTGAGGGTTATTTCTGATTATTGAGTTTGTATGACATACCGAACAAGGACAAGATCGGATGTGGGGCATGGGAACATCCATGACCGACCCACATCAAAGCATCAAATTTGTTTGTGGGTGACACCTAAGAAATTAGTGTTAATTTCTGGTGATATTTGATGAGTTCTAATTGAATGAAGCTTGCCGCCATGACCGCCGCCTCGTGATCTAGTCTTATTTCTGACAAAATCCTGCCGTTTATAATTTTGACTGCCAGACTACCAGATCCTTCACGAAGTTTGAAACATCTGCAGTGCAAAGAATTGAACTTGCTGAACGTTAACCATTTTTTGACAAAATTCTAGAGGGTATCGGAAGATTATGTCACCATTGGTGTAGAAATATGTCTATGGAGGACAACAATTTTGTTTTTAGGTGGACCCCAGCCCTATGTTTTAATGGCATTCGATGTGGCCTTGCGTCATTTCGTCACCGTTTCAATGTTAAGCGGAACTGTTCGCCTGCGATTTCAAGCAACCCTGTTGCAAGTTTGAATCGTGTTACCGATTGTAAACGTGGGACACCGTAACATGGTTTACGTTCAGTAGTATTGGGCTGTAACACCATTACTAGGGAATAATATCCGCGACGTACCGTAAACCGGGGGCCGGGGGGGGGGGGGGTCACATATGGAAATGGACAGGGTGTAAGGCATGCTCCCAAATCCAGGGGCATTCGGTGACAGAGTATCAAACAAATAGGGGTGAGAGACAGCCAAAATGCCCCAAATTAGGGGTTTTCGGGTGACAAATTTGTGGCAACATGTTCCCAAAAAGGTGGTTATTTTTAGAAAAAATTTTGCAAATAATTACCAAAAGAGGGGTCTTTGGGTGAATATTTTTCAAATTGTTCCCCCAAATTAGGGGTCTTTAGGTGGCGGTGGTTAAATTTTCCAAAATAACAATGTGGTCTGGCGTGACAATTGTCAAAATATATGGGGTCTTTGGGTGCAGCGGTGCTGAAAATGGGGTTTAACGCCTTACATACACGTCACCTCAAAGATAGGAGCGCCTCCCGTATATTAGTTATTACCAGCAATAGGGTGAATCTGATGCCCCTCATGGCAATCACTTCTGCCCAGTCTTAAAGTGGCAACGTTGGCACATTTATTCGGATGTCGGCAAGGGAGCCTCCATGAGCTTAAAGTTTTGGACACGAAATCAAAGGATGTTTGTTGTTTTTTGACAAAACACAAAATTTGATTGAGTGCATCTGTGTTTGGTCAGAAATTCTCAAGGAGGACTTCCATAAGGTTAGGCAAATAGTTTTTAATGAAGTATCAAACAAAGTCGTCCTCATTGGCAGGCACATACATAATACGCGATTACGCGAGTGAAATTCGGCGTGGCACTGTTACCACTGTCCAAAAACAAAACGTCAGGAATAACGCACGGTGTCGTATGCGTTGGAGCAAGCGGGTATCCAATTGAGATCAGAGGCTTGCATGCATTGTATATACACTCAAGCAAAAAAAGGAAAGGCCCCCTCGGCACTTTTTGAGGAAAATCGAAAAGTATTTAAACTTTTTTTAATCAAGACTGATGGAGCGCAAATTTCTTTTACGAGTTACGTCAAAAAAGTCTCAGAGGGGGGACTTTCTTTTGTTGTTGCGAGTGTATTTTAATAGAGTATAAGTGTTTACAATTTGACCTTATTCCAGTCATCGTTTAAATTTCCCTTACACCATGGTCAGGATCGACATTGAGTTCTACATCTTACATGTGATCATTAAGAGGTTAATGGGACTTCAGATTGGCTTCAAGCAGACGACGCTTATTTATTGATATTAATGCAATGTAAGTGGTGGCTTACATTGTATCAAAATTGTGTCTATTAGCAGGAGCAAAGCGAGGATTTTGTAAGGGGGAGGGGCAGGTTGATCGCGTAGTGAACCGACAGAAAAGGGTGGGGTGCGGGCCCGCAAAGCCACCTGAAAATTTTGGGTTTTATATGCTCTCCATGTTCTTTGCTAGGGGTAGTTGCCACGATTGTAAAAATTTACCTGTCGCACGCAGACAATTGGACTTTACTTTAAACCTACTCTTTACCGACAATCTGTAACCGGCAATCGACGAAATCAATTATTGGGGAATAGCCTTCCTGCCCCTACCCGGCTACGCCAATGCAGTTTAGCAATAGTGAATACACGGTCACATCATTCTAATGTTTTACGGGTCTGTCCAGAGCCTTTCACCACGTCCTTCGTCGGGTCCACCACATCCTCACAGTCTTTCTACGCGCTTTGCTCTCCTACTCTATCACCATGTTCAGATAACCATGTCTCCAGCACTTTAATAACCCTTTCTTTTTCAAACTCTGAATCCGGGCTTAGTTTATTGCTAGCACTTGTTGTTATTAAAAGTAATCAAGGAATGGAATCCTCTCACCCACCCCTGGCACTCACCTTGAATGATCCTGGAATCACCCATGGGATGGTCATTTCGAGTGTAAGTGACAAATGCATGTTAGATTAAGAAAGACTATCTTTATTAGTGAACAAAGACCTCTGACTGTGCCAGTCGCGATTTTCCTATAAGCAATTTCACGTTCAGTCATTCGCGCTTCCGTTTGGAGGCTTATAGGCCAGTCAAAATAGAATGAGAAGGAATGATGCCTTAACCCAAACACTAATTGCAACAGAATCAATTCCACCAGAATTATGAAGAATACCTTTAAAAAACAATCTATCAAACGTCTACTAAAATCAAGGAGGGGAAACATATATTTTAAGGGGGCAAGGTTATACAGGGGTGTTCAAAAAGATGAAAGTATCAAAACGCGTCGAAAAGTATGCCAACGTGTCGTTACATTTCCGGATTAAAAAAGGTATAGTGCCATATCTGCAGGTGGTAGTTCAATAGTTATGAGTCAAACTAGGTTCAAGGTCACAATGGGGTAAATTTTACAATATATCGTTCGTTATAAAATGGTTTTGTCAAATGTTCGTCTAATGGTACAGAACCCGAAAATACATGGTTGCAACATCTCTAAATATTGTTGCATAATTGGAACGCAAAAATGTGACGGGGGGATACAGGGTCTATGGGAGTCACTAGTCATAGCTCTTAATTACTTATATGAAA
>JAMKCH010045300.1:0-30298 GCA_023653785.1 Ophioderma brevispina | reverse complement strand
GGCCTTCCGATTGGCAATGGCTCTTAAAATGTCACTCTTGACCCTCAACAAGGCCATCTCCGTGCTATGGCCACCAGACCTGTAAGCGATGATACACTTGAAAAAGGTTATTCTGATTAAATGGTTATACACTACAATAAGCAGATATTTCAATAGCTTTGACAGAAAAGGCAGTATTTGAAACTGGTCTGTAGTTCTAAAAGTATTACAGTTTAAACCAGGTTCTTCAAAAATGGAGTAAAATTGCTTCTGTTATGATGATGGAAATGATCCAGGAAGACAGAGAGATTGACGCTAGAACATAATCACAGGTAACATGATGTCGTTGTTCTGCTTTATTAAAGGCATCATAGGATCAAGCCACAGGTCGTGTTAGGTGATTTTTCCTAAAGGACTAGCAATTTCTCCACACTGGGAAGCGCAAAACGTGGGGGTTGGGTATGAGTTTCTTGATCATACATTCTGTCCTCTGATCACTGCCACCTAAAGATGAAGTAATTTTAGTTCTGATGGTGACAATTTATCATTGACTTACAAAAAACGATGCCTCAAAGTTTTCATGAGTCACAAAAGCAGGTAAAGAAGACATAGAACGACCAAGTAATGAATTCAGTGTCCGCCCGTTGCTCCATTCATTAATATACAATTATATTGTGTAGCCAATCCTTGTATAGAGACTCAGTGGACCGTGGCGCACTCGATTAAAACTATTAAATATTCGCGACCCATTTTTAAAATGTCACGTTTAACTGGATGTTAGTGTTTTTAGGCCAACGTAAACCTTTGTTAATCACAAATGATATCTAAAAAACACCCTCTTTACATTTGTGAGCGCAAACAAGCTCTACAAACATGACAAATCGCCCGAAAACTCTGTTAGTTAGTGTGTTCGTTCGTTCGTTCGTTCACGGGTAACATTAAAATGATGTAACCATGGCTCAGTTTACAGCTTGTCCCGGTAATTTATTTCCAATCGGCAAAAAACAAAAAAAACGCTTATTTGGCTGCATTACCAATAAGAGGCGTAAGTTGCTTCGTAATAGAAGCCATTCTTGTGGGTACAATAAAGCCTGTTTCACTAAATTTTAATCATTTACTTATTTTATAAATTTTAGGCTAAAAAAGTTTTGTGGATGTCATGAGCAACATCTGCGAAAATGTGCCCAATTTTGGTCACCTAATATTAATTTTGAACTCCCACAACCTCACATGCATTTGGTTCATTCGCAGCTTCGGAGACATTCTCGGTCTTGTTTCCAAATCCGAGTTTAAAAAGTGTAGGTGTTTGCAATAAAAAATTCTAAAACGAACTTCGCTCCTATCCTTTTTTGCGACACCGAAGTTCAAATGGATGAGGCTTGTGGCAAACTTGCTGAAGTCACGTGAAATATTTTCGCTTGCTTCTGTTCGTATTTAATGCGGCGTTGTAAAATACCACGGAATAAACTGGTAGCTTCCTTGATTGCTATACAGTTGTGTATATTTGTCGGAATAAATCTGGATTTTTTCGCAAGGAATGCTCCAGGGACATGATAACCATCTGGTACGTCTTACTTAGGGCATATTTCATTATATATATGCGCCGATTTTGATTCTACCAATAAATCACTGTAAGATATGAGACCAGGGGTTCGTTCGCTAAAGCAGTCGTAAGACTGACGTAGCCGTTGCGACGACATAGGTTACTACTAAGATTTTTACGCGTTCGTGAAACTGGACGTAGGCTGAGTGTGTACACGAGTAGCAGATACGCATTAAAACTACGTGGGTCATGAGTACCACGAGAGCACACTCGTAGCACTCGGTCTAGCTCGTCGTTGTGGGAGTGAACAAAATCGGTCCGGGTTCCCATTGCCATCCTTATTGTTAGCAATCTCTCATGGCAACCAATTGATGTCCAGAAAATGAAGGGAGCGGCAGTCCTGAACGCAATAATACGAGATTATAGCCAAATGGCGATCTCTTCTTCTTAATTGATATGCTCAGTATTCATTATACAGTCACATTGGCTGAATAATCAATTGAAACGAAGAAAGGAAAAGAAAGAAAGAAGAAGAGGCGAGGAAAAGAAATGAAATAAAGAGGGATACAGATATGTTTTTCTAAATTTTTCTAAACAAACTTAATTTTTCCATGTAAACAAACAGCTTGTGCCCATGCATACTAATCACTGTGGGAAATTGGCCTAATCTCAAATCGATGTCCTTCATATAGAAAACTAAAATCTCAATTAATGTAATTCCACATGCGGGAATTTTTTTTATACGTAGGCCTGTCCTATGGTAACTGTTATACTACACATATAAATATTTACTACCTCACTCACTACGTTTCATTCATCTCAATCTTGTGGTGGAATTGAGTTTTTAGATGACAGCAAAACCTTTCAAAGTATTGAGTCCACTTAAAAGTGCGCAATTTTTCCGTCATCTATAATGACTCCGTTTCCGATTTTTTCCGAATTCTTTCACATCAGTGGCAAGTCTTCGCTAGCATTGTAATGTCTTCTTCACTTGCTTAAAGGCTGACTCAGAGATTTCGAAAATAATTATTTTGACTTAGAATTAAAAATAGTCATCTAGAAAACTAAAGATAGTCACCTAAATGTTCATTCCCAAAGTTAGGGATGAATCGAATTTTCCGTTTTATGCATAACATTTATGCACAGAAAAACAGTGCCATACGATACCGTGTATAAAAAAAATTTCCGGATCCGGATTTTTAAAACCACGTGTGATTTTTCTAAATGAAGACTAACGATTTTGAGTTTAGTTGTGTTTCAACCCATGATAGTAATGACAGCCATTTGTAACATGCAAAAACACGATTTGTCCCTCATCGGGAAATCCTGAGTCAGCCTTTAAAAGCACCTTTTTCCATCCAGCTGGCTGCGGACTTACCGAGAAAGAGAGGAGTGGTAGCGGTTGTCCTTTCCTATTCCTTCCTTTCCATTGTTTTAGTTTGCTTGTCGGTCATTTTCTCTCTAGCCGCGCTCATTCCTAATTTCCCTTGTCTTCCCCCGGTCCCCTTCTCTTTTTTTGCCTTCCAACCTATAAGATGACTCTTAAAATGAGGAAAAATAGCCGCCCCCTTTGGTTCTGAAGGCCATTTTTCTTGTGCCGGTGTAGCCTATCTAATACCTATATAATCACAGCTAATAATAATGAGCCAATGTAAAACGCGGTTCTCATCAACAAGGAGGAATTCTAATATGCGAGGGGGAGTCCGAGTAACTTAACAACCCGTTTCAATAAGTCTGTGCACTCACCCCCAAACCACACGTATGCTTTGTAAAATTCATTAATCGATTTACTAGAACGGCTTCAACCCAACTGTACCTATTGCCACCAACGAATGCACCCAAATAAAAGACACGTAATAATGATCGTAAGTTATTCGAAAAGTTATTCCTACGACTGTCTAGCGTCCATTGTTCGCGACCGCACTAAGTCACAACTTGTAGAAATCGTAACAAGCGCTCAGCAAAAGTTACGTAATCTACTTCGATTTCAAGTTTTCGCAGACGAACCCCAGGGTCCGTTCTCGAACCTCATCTTACCCTACCTGTATACTCACTCTGTGTATGTCCTACATAATAGAACCTTTTCATACAAGTTATACAGTGCTTTGGATAAGTTGGTCCCCTCACGGCCAATACATAGTATGCACGTAGATTTACGACTGAGTTTCGTGAACGGCCCCTCTGGAGTTCATTTGAATACCTTTAACCATCCCAAGCCACTATACCATCATTATTGCATTGTTTTGAGTAATTTTGTGGACCAGCATATCGATTCGAAGTGTGAAGTTGGTATTATGCATTTAGATTGAATGTTACCTTTAATTATAAAAAAATCCACAATGGTTTTCACTGGCAATAGCCTTTGGGATATATCTATGGAGTAAATAAACTTAACATTTTAGTAAGTGTTTTTAACTATTTGATCATTTCTACATTTGTTATTCACCTTTGTTTGTAAGGCATGCATCTTCATGTGAAATAATACCAGGGTGGCCAGCAATATAACTCATTTGAATATTATGGAAATTTTTGCATTTTCCAAAGGAGTTACCATACAAAGACGTTATACAATTACTATTTGTTTGGACTCAGAAAGTGTCTACCGATCCCGGGTGGGGGGGGGTACTTGTATTCAAGGATGGATAGATGCGTGAACATTGACTTCTTACAAAAAAAATGCGCACGAAAAAGGTATTTCCACCGACTTCAAAAACATACCTTAACAGTATTTTGTCTGTTTTGGCTACACTAAGAAGTATTTTTGTCGTTCACTTTTTGCTATCCTTAACAAGTATCAATGCATTGGTGTCGTTAATAGACCCTTTATTATCTTGTTTGCGTTACAAAATTTTTGATCTGTTCGATCTCTGCTTAATTTTGAGTATCATAATCCCGAAAAACATACCCTTTTTTTCCACATTTTGCTGTTTTTGACACACGATCAAATGTACGCGCGTACATCGATCGCCTGTTGGAAAAAAGACAACCCTTTTTACGCGTTTCCTTGTCACGCTCATATTCCCACATTTGGAATACAAGGGGGGCCCCCGGGCTACCGATGTATCTGAGTCAATATCTGTTTCCATGACGTTGTAACACCTCAGAATCAGAGTCAATTCCCCATTGCTAAAATGGACATATGACGTCGGAGCCTGACCTGGACTTGTACCTTTGTTTTGCCATAAATGTACTTCGAACAAAGCTTTCAGGACTGAGAGGCACAGCTCGATTAGAACAGTAGAAAGGTTTTTTCCTGCATCGCCGAAAGTTGTTTGGCTTCTTTTTCCGCATCGCTAAAGAAGTTGTTTGGCTTCTGGCCCGGCTTCTGGGTGCACGAATAAACCTCTTCGTAACAATTACAAACGCTCATTACTGAATGGAACCAAGTTTGAATGGGGAAATGCAATGGGAGTATTGATTGCTGTAATAATTATATGCGCGGAACTGTGTTTTGATAAGAAGGGTCAGTTGCGGCGCGGTCAAGCATGGTTTGCATGACACGTACAATGTACACACAGATTTACTTGTGTATACTACAACGCGGTCATTTAAACTTAGGTCAGTCAGCCGTGGCTTGATCGAGCGCTATAGATAGCCGAGAGTGTTACGGTTATTTGCATATATAGGAATGTACTACACATGCGCGAATTGCCGTTGGTGACTAGCGTCGGTGACTAGAATCTTGTACAGGCTTCAATGGAGTAGGTTTGTTTGTGGGGTGTGCTACCTTGTCGTACAGACAGAGGAATGGTGACATCAGCGATGTTTTCATCACAAAATGCCTTGCAGAAGAGATTATTTTGCTTTATCCATATGCACAACAACCCTGGAACATGATGGGAGACATATTACTGCTTGAACATAAACATCGGTGTCCTGACAGTCAATAACCATGGGATTCCAATAAACCGTTTCCGAATTGCGGCATAAATGTTGATATAAGGTTTATATCGGGTCTGAGTGTCTGAACTGGAATGCATCCCTGACATCACAATATTAATTAGTATTTCCAGTTTTTTGAAACTAAATAAACTATCTCTCAATATTAAGAAAACTAATTACATGATATTTAAAATAAACACAGTAACAAACAACATAAAGCTTAACCTTAAAATAGATAATTCATTACTAAAGCAAGTAGAAACAACTAAATTCCTTGGCGTACTCTTTGATCACAATTTATCAGGACTTCCCAGAAGCACATCTTTATAATAGTTTCTAAATAATGGTATATCGTAGGTTCGACATTCCTCCCAACCCTGATTCCTGAAACATATACATTCCCTTGTTTCCCCCCTAACCCCATTTTTTTTTGCGCAATGATAATGGGCCATTCCACAATGCCCATCACGACCCCTCTTTTTACTTCAAAAGAGAATATCAGAACATGCACTAATTCGATTTGGCTTGCTCTACTGATCACTCTTTTCGTCTCTCAAAACCATGACAATTTCTGACATCTATAAACTACAGTTCGCATATTTCATTACACTCCGTCCCATGATCTCCCTGCTGATCTCATTCCTGGTGACTTTTTTAAACATCGATAGACCCTCTCATTGTTATAACACCATGCTTGGTCATGAATTTTTCATCAAGAGAACAAACAGTGTCTTTGCTAGGAACACTCCTATTTTCCCAAGGTCCTATATTATGACCATCTGCCTCTACCCTTAAAAATTTTCTGTCTCCTGTCCGTCTCATTTAAACAAACTTTAAACCCACTCATCAAAAAAGGCCTTAAACATTACGATTTCCATATTTTTTTTCTGCATCACTTGGGCTGCTGGTATAATACCTTGAGTATTCCTCTGTCGGTCATGTCCGTCCTGTTGGTGGATGATGGAGGAGGACGACGACGACGAGGAGGAGGAGGAAGGGGAAGGGGAGAGAGAGAGAGAGAGAGAGGGGTGGTGGTGGGGCACTTCCGATATCTTTTGGGATATCAACTGCCTCTCCTTTAACCTTATTTTGACATCAAACTGACACCCATACCCCATTCACTTCAATCTACAACCAATGACACCCTTTTCATCATAATTAATAATAATTAAACATAAAAAGCTTTCAATGAACACTTTTATCTATAAAAAAATCCCACCTGATAGCTATTTTCGCACCACCTGGTAGGCACATAGAAGAAAAAAATTATATTGCCACCCAAAATACTGTATTTTACACCTAATACCACCTCAATCGACCTCCACAGACTAACTATGCTATCTCTGAAACTACTGTTCAGGATTGAACAAATTGCGTACTTTCTACATTGGGGTAGTTAGACACGGCAGCAGTTTCTTTTGGTGTAACTGAACCTTGACCGAGGTATAAAGGTTAGGAGGGGATGCCCAGAAGAATTACGTATTTGATTTTCCGAATTGGACATTTATTAATGACGTCATTTGTTTTGATCGAATCTGGATCAGCTTGTGCCAAGGACACAGGGCCAAGTACGTGTTTATCATGAATATTTATTTTTTTACCTATTTGAAAGTCACGGCAAGCGAAAACGCGCCAGGGAATTGAGATGAATAGGTTCATTCAGAAATTGGGTAGTGGCTGGTTTCGGAAACGAAGTGTCTTACGCTCTTGGGAAATCCCAATGAGTGTAACAGCGTTGAGATCATGAATAGTTAATGAGCGCAATCTTAGGTGGGTTACCGTGAATCTTGCCATGGATCCCATGGATCAAATTTGGATATTATGAGGGGCTTATAATCTGACATTCATGTAATATAAAGTGACTATATAAATAGGATTAAATAATATGACACAATACAGGCATTTTTGGCTCGACACAGAGGAGACTTTTATTAGGAACCCGGTAAGTTGCATGGTTGTGGACGGGGGAGAAGAAAAAATACTTTCCAACGAATACACAAAAGAGATCTGAGGACGCATCACCCAGGCAGGGCACACATTCATTCGAAACACTAACCCACATCACTCGGGTCGCAAGGATACAGTTATAGCCTGCAAATCCCACACGCTCAGGTTACATATCAAATAACCAACACCGCTTCCGCGCATAGCCATAATTGACCGTAGAAACCCGGTCACCATGCGAATTTGTACACTGTAATCAGATTATTATCACAACAAAACAACTTCAAAAATCTAATCAAGTCAAACTAAAAAAAAACACCATAAATAAAAAAAATAAAACCTTTCTTTCATAACAGCAGAGCTTGCATTTGCTCCAACTTTCAGAGCAATTAAACAAGTTTAGCAACGGCCAAAACGGCCAATTCTTCTACACGATGGCCATAGGCCTGATTAATAGGCAAAAATCAGAGTTTTGCAGTCTGTAATAAGTACCGCGCCCAATACCAGGAGGATACGGAAAGTATCAGAGCAAAAGACAGAAACGTCGATTATCACTTCTCGTGCTAGGTGGCATACTGCCCGGCACCAACCCTGTCGCAGCCTCGCTGCACGCTGCTCTCCCCCGGACCCAGGCATTTCACTCCAGCGCGTTAGGCCTACACCCCTTATGCCGGTGTCGTGAACCCCATTGCATGCCCAGCTAAGAAGCCACCTGGTCCACCTACTCCCCCCCTTCGCTGAACTGCTCTCTTTTCCTGACGTTGCTTTCCCCAGCTAGTCTGCTTCTACCTTCCCTTCACACACGCATCCGCATTCCTGACCGTCCTTGCCACATTGCCACCGTCTTCTCTTGTCAACCGGCTACACACACACCATCCGTATTGCTCCTACTCTATTCTGCGACCGCCCTTCAGACCGCCCCATCTCTTTTCCCTCGCGGCCTCCCGCTCCTCTCTGATGGATTCCTGGAATTTTCCCTTTCTAACATACCGAAACCTACCAGTCCCCCTAACCTTCTGAAAGTTCTCGCTTATGACCCGGTGCCTGCCGTTTAATCCACTGCGCGCACAGTACGTCTATACCACAATCGCCACGATCTCCTCCGCCACCTAATCACCTCTCACGTGTGATGCCATTTCCTGTCAGAATCTTACCCGTCCATTCCCAGTCGATCGACGGGCGTTGACTCTCGAAGTCGCTCTCGTCATATCTCCCGGACTGCACGTTTCCTCATATATCTCCACCCCGACCCCTTATCACGGCCCATTCTCGCCTATCCAGTTCTTAACTATCGCGCTCCCTTAAACTACACTCGCACTTTACTCATTAAGTCCACACAATCCACTTACCCCCACCAACGTTACACCCTATACACCCTTTCGGCTCTAATAGTCTATCTGAACCCCCCCCCCCCCCCGCCTGCCCCTTCCACTCTAGCTACGGCCCAGACGGAAGTATATCTATTGTGTAGCCCCCTCCCCCCACCTTTCCTTTCCCACCCTCACTCTCCAAACATCCCTTTCAGTCCCCCTTCAAATGCTTTTAGATACAGATGCCCTCCCCCTCTTGACTCCTATCTTTCGATTACCTGCTCCTATATTCTAATCTATTGCGACCCGACCTAACTCTATATGGGCCGCCCCCACACCCTCCCACTTTCCATCCCACCAATGCTTTCGACGCCCACTCGCTTGATTCTCGCACCATTTCCCCTTCCTAACTCGACGCGCGCCATCCCCCTCTAATGTTCGGAGTGTCACCCCATGCTATAAAATTCCAACTTTCGCCTCGCTTTTTCCAAGATATCATCTTCCTACAGTTTTACTGCCTCTATACTTATCTACGCCCCTTCTGAATTTCCCCTATCCCCCGACTTAAGTCTTTATCTACCCCCCTTGCCCTCCTATGATTTACTACCTAACTCGTTGAACCTTCGCTCTTCCGTATACTAGTCTCTATCATGTGTTTCTTATATCTCCGGTGATTTACAACCCTCGTACTAAGGCGAGCTTCTCCCCCCTCGTTCTCCGCTCGCTGCTTATTTCTGTTCTCGGTCACTAGCACATCCCCATTTCGCCCCCCAACGAACCCGTATTGTCGGTTTGTACCTTACTAGGTTTCAGCCCCCCTCTTTTTCGGGTCCCCTGCTTTACCGATGCACTCTGTGGACTGCCACCTACATCTCTCCTTACGTCACCATTACCCCTCCTCTCGACCTCTTACACACAATTCGTAACGGACGTCTTTCACAGACCTTCAGCCTCGTTCTCGGGACCTCTCCTTACATCCGCCTCCCTTTCCTCATTCACCCTCAAATCACCCGCCCCACCACATTTAACAGGCACCCCCCAACTTTCTTCTTTGCTCTCTATCCCCTCCACATCCACTTACCGTCCACCCAATTCATTCTAGTCGCTTCCCCCTGTTTACTACCCACCCATTTCCACTAATTACCATTTTCTCAGGCCCCAGATGGACTCATCCCCACCACGCTCCGACCCGTTACCTCTCGCCCCATCCCCCACCCCCGCCCTATGCTCTCTGTTTTATAGCCCCCATTATTTTTCCTCCAAACCCTGGACAGTCCAACCGCTTTGCCACTACCGGCCCATCTCTAGTTGTGCTGCTTGAAATCCTCTTACTAACCCATGGCTCTTCAGCCAGCTGCCTTCTTTCCCTATTGTTTACACCCTCTTGATGCCCGCCCACCACCACCTTTATATTCCGTTTCTATCGCAATCACGGCAACAACCTGTCTCAGAGACAATACTCTTGTTAGATTGCCCTCACTGCCTTCAGCTTTTTAACCCTCTGCGCACTTCCGTCCTAACAGTTCCCCCACGTTTTTCCCCATACCCTATTCTCCCCCCGCACAAGTGTAACTTTCCCTAGTCTGGTTGCTCTTCCTCTCTGTAGCGCCTCGCCCGATAAGATATCTTCCTTCACCTTGTTACCAATGCTCCTTACTACCTACAGAGTCCGTGTTATTTCCGCGCTCCAACCCACCCACACTTACCCCCGTACCCAGCCTCAACTCCACTCACATTTTTCTCTGTCTTTTCGCCCTCACTCATTTCTTATGTCCGATTTCTTTCTCCGCTCTTCCGCCCCCTTTTCGAGCGTTTTATCCCACGATCCTCTATGACTCCTCTCTAGTCTTCGTGCCGGCAACGCAAATATAGGATACATAGGGTGAGTCATCAAACAAGAGCACTGGTGGTGCTAAAGCTTCATAAGAAAAGTGTGGTGGAGCTTGAGTGGAGGGGTGGTAGTGTTTGATTGGGGTGATTGGTATGTACACGTGTCTCATATACAGGGTGAGTCAAAAAACATGACATGCTGATGGCTGCAAGTTTGAATTTTTTTTATTTTTAAATAAAAATCTAAGATATGTGGTATCACCAGAAAGCCTATTTCATTATCGTTAATTTGCCGCAAAGATAATTCCAATCTGATAAGTATAGCCCGAGCAGCACAGTTCTTTTGAATAAAGTAGTATAGTCGTTGGCTCTTAACCCTATCCACGGATTCCATTTGAATGCACGGTGGCCAACTTCAAATGACTCCCCACAAAGTGATGATAAGGGGATGTATATGTTTATATCAAAATAAAGTGGTATCTTTAAGGGTTGTGAAAAAGATAGTGATAATGGTAATGTGTTTTTAACACTTTTTCATCAGATGTGGGATATTTGGGTTATACAAATATAGACAATACTTTCAACCTCAAAAAGGTTGTTGTCGATATCTGTCCTTATATGTGCTATGATTCATTCAACTCCTACCAGAAACCTGATACATGTATCACGTTTAATTTAGGTTCCAATTATTTTTATGGGTGATGTTTGATGAGGACGTAGAAACATTTAGAGGGCATCGATGATCAATTGTGACGGAATTTTGTGGGGGGTTACATAGCGTCAAATTTATTCTGCAGTAATAAATCAGCCCGATTTGCTTCTGGACACTAATTTTCCCCACTGTATGAACGACCATTCATTTATAATGTGAATGGTGGACAGCAGAGCGCAAAACAAGACTACTTGATTCAAACTGTAGCTCGGTCTATACCTAAACGATGAGAATGATCTTTGTAGCAAAATTAAAGGACAATGAAATAAAGTTTCAGATGATACAACATAGGTTAGATACATAGGTATAATAAAAATCCAAAATGCAGGACACAAACACTGGGTCAATTTTTTTTCTCCACCCTGTAGTTGCCATTTTGTATGCATTATGTGACCCTCACACAATCATCCCAAACGAAAGAAAGTATTCACTGCCATTTTGCTTGTGCAGATGCATGCATGCATGAATGCATGCATAATGCATAAATACATACGAACAATGTACAGTGCAGAAAAAACACGCACACATATACACACACACTTACATACACCCTTACAGACACAACACGCACACCACATACACAAATGGACGGATACAGATTTTGATTAGTTGGGTCTTCCTGCCACCTAAGTGCAAGACGACACAAAAAAATGAGGTGGGGGCGTAGGGGTTTTAATTTTAAAGCATATTATTTAAAAAGAAAAAACACACGGCACATGATACAAGTAGGTGCAAAGGGTTAGGCCTATATGGCACAATAAAGGTGCCAATAGGCTTTTGGAAGTAGTAAAAAACAATGATCATGGTAAGGGTTAAGAATAATTGAAAGCAAGAATAAAAGATGATCTCCAAGGGATCCAAGGCTCCGAATTTGCTCACACTATCCACATGCGTGTCCCTTGAAGAATGTTGAAATTTCGGCTACCCAAGGGCCAATATATCTAAGTGTCATGGAAAATCGATCGACATTCGATCTCGAGATATGTGGATTAAAACAATCAGAGTTGTCATTATGACCATTCTAGGGTCACAGAGGTCACGTGAGGTCATCAGCATGTGGAACACTACCCAGGGCCCATTTTATCTAAGTGTATATGTAAATTGATCGACATATGTGGATACACCAATTTTTTTTTAAATTTATAATTGACCATTTTAAGGTCACACCGAGGTCACCCAAAAGTGTCGGACAACTACCCAAGGTTCATTTTATCTAAGTGTCAGAGAAATCGAATGGGAAATATGGGGTACACAAGCAATGTATAATGTGCCATTTTAAGGTCACATGAGGTCACCAACATGTGGACATTACCCAAGGGTCATTCTATCTAATGGCATAGAAATCAATCGACATGTGGTACATCAAGCAATTTTATACTTCTGACCAATCAGGTCAAATGGGTCACAAAGGTCACATGAGGTCACAAGGTCCTCAGGTCAAACAACATGGGACACTACTCAAAGGGTCATTATATCCTAAGTGTCTAGAAATCGAATCAACATATGTGGATTACACCAAGCAATTTTATATTCTGACCAATTTAGTTAAGGTCACCATGATGTCACAAAGGTCACCGTGAGGTCACCAAATGGGGGACAATACCCAAGGGCCAATGTATATACGTGTCATGAAAATCGTCACTCGAACTATGTGGATACATCAAGCAAGTTGTAATTCTGACCATTCTAAGGTCAACAGGTTCAAGTGAGGTCATCAGCATCTGGGACACTACCCAGGGCGCCATTCAATTTTATCTAAGAGTGTCATAATAATTGATCGACATTGTGATACACCAAGCAATTTTATAAAAATCATTATACCAATTGGTTAAGAGTCACATTGATGTCACAAAGGGCCACGTGAGGTCACCAAACATGTGGGCCAATACCCAAGGGCCAATGTATTAAGTGTCATGAAAATCGCTTTTTGTTTCGGTTTTTAACTTAAAATTATTTTATAATTCATGACAACTTTTAAGGTCACAAAGGTCACCGAGGGTCATCAACATGTGGGACATACCCAAGGGTCGTTGTATCTAAGTGTCATGAAAACTCGGACATATGTGGATAGACCCCAAGCAATGCTATCATTCTGACAATTTTCAGGTCACATGAGGTCACCAAAGGTCACATTAGGTCACCAAACTGTGGGACATTACCCCAAGGGTTCATTCTATCTAAGTGGCATTAGAAATCAATCGACATAGGTGGATTCACCAAAGCATTTTATTATTATGACAATTCAGGGTCACATGAGGTCACCAACATGTGGGCACACTAATCAAGGGTCATTCTATCTAAGTGTCATGGAAAGCGAATATCAACAGTTGTGGATACACCAAGCATGTTATAATCTGACCAATTCAGGTCACAAAGGTCACAGGAGGTTACCAACATGTGGGACCACTACTCAAGGGTCATTCTAATCTAAGTGGCCATAGAAATCGCTAACAATATGGGCACACCAAGCAATTTATAATTTCGACCAATTTAAGGTCACATGATGTCACAAAGGTTCATGTGAAGGTCACCAACATGTGGGGACAAGACCCAAGGGAGAATCAAGTGCATGAAAAGAGATAGGAAAGTGTGGATACACCAAGCAATGTTTAATTATGACCATTTGAAGGTCACAAAAGGTCACATAGAGGTCATCAACATTTGGGACAATACCAGAGCCAATATATCAGTGTCATGAAAATTGATGACATATGTGATTACACAAGCAAATGTTATAATTCTGACCATTTTAGGTCACATGAGTGTCAAAACATGTGGGACACTACCCAGGGGCCTATGATCCAAGTGTCATGAAAATCGATCGAATATGTGGAGCACCCAAGCAATGTTATAATTTGACCATTTAGGTTCCATGAGGTCACCAACAGGTGGGAGGACACTGCCCAGGGCCATTTCAGGTCATAAATCGATTGACTAGTGAACAACCAAGCAATTTATAATTATGACAATTTTAGGTTCATATTTGGTAACCAAAGGTCACATGAGGTCACCAACATGTGGTGGGACACAACCAAGGGGTATGGTATCTAGGGTGTCATGAAAATCAATCGACATATGTGGACGTTGTGCACTTGATTTTTTTCATAGTGTAGTATGACACTGCGAAGCTAACTTGACCAAATGAAGTGAGGGAGACAATTTGTAACCTCTTCGTCAGAGCTCTGATACGTTTTCAGAAAGAACAATTGAATAAGGGCATTTCAATTTGTTGTCGTCGTTACTATAATTACGATTTGATACGACTGGGGCCGAACCGGCATGGTAAAAATAATTTTTTTTGCCCCAAATTAATTTTATATAATAACGGGGGAATCCCTATATGTGACGTAATTAGGAAAAATTCCTACACAATACAATCTCAACGGTTTCTTGAGAACGTCGTGATTTCTTATTGAGCATATATAATGCGATTATATACACACAAGGCGAGAAGAAACCGAGAAAAGCTGAGATTGAGAAACTGGATTGTGTCATAACAAGTTAAAACATAATTTTCTGTTCGTAATTTGTCATCTTGAACACTGGAACCAGTATGGAATATGTCGCGATATTCATTAATGAATTGCGGTTATGCACGGACCACGGGCCTGTAATATGGTATTGGTGGTTGCCTAATATAAATTTGGAAATGGACAAGGGGGGGAGTGGGTCGATTGCGAACACAGAATGTTCGTGCATTGGTTTTACACTGGACAGGACTGTTTACACTGGGTTTTTTAATGAAGTTTTGTACAAGAATTCCACCCAACCACCACTCATCATCGAAAGGCCCGTTTAAAAACTGGCAGATTTGGAAGAAACTGTCCCACAGCTAGGCAGGCTTGCTATCCACGTGGTTCAGCTCAGGGCATGCCCTTGGTATATATTTCTCAGTAGAAAACAAGGTTCCCCCTCCCACAGTTGCGGTTTGACAATTGATAAAACAGATTACATTGTACAGAGTTAGCTAGACGGTATTCCACTTCGTTTGTCTTGTCACAATTAAATTACAACAGTATTCGGGAAATGTGCATCTATTTGACGTAAGGTAAAACCAATGAATTTGATGACAAATAATGGAACAATATTTCATTGTCCCTCGCGATCCTGTTGATCAATTCGTGTTTTGCTTGTTTCAGATGTTTTCAGGGGTCAGACGTGTGTTATGAGTGAACAAGCCTTGGGCAAACTTGGGACAACACAGTATAAATGCAAATTAGGATCAACCATTGCGTTAAGTAGGGATGCACCATAAGCTACCCAAACAAGAACGAAAAATTTTTGTACATACTTGCAAACAGTAATTTCGCGTTTTTAAAAAAAAATAGCCATGAATATAGTACATGAAGTTATATAGGAACAATAAGAACATTTCATGCAGAACCAGGGGATGAAAATAAAGTATTTCGATCGGACCCGTTATGCAATTAACATTTGTTCACTTTCTATCATCAAGTCTCATATCCGCCCCAAGACACACAAAAAGCAACTGTAAGTACAAATGGTTAGCTCCATAGTCGCGACCTGTTTGCACGGAAAAAACATGGACCAAGGCGGACAGACATTATAATCGGGCAGAGAAACTGTTTCGAAAATCATCACAAACTATCTCCAAGTGAGAAAAAAATAGAAAAATAGATACATTGCATAATAAAACATATGCCTAAGAAAGAAGACAACACATGGGCACAACCACCAACCAAAATTACTGAAGACGGGACGTCAGACGAAATAGCACAGGACAGCAGGACTCCATTTATACCAAGCACCACTCCAACCCCCAATTATAAATGGTGCGTTCTTCAAATTCCGCATGTCCTGTTTAATGAATTCAATTACTACACAAAGGACCTTGAACCACCTGCCCACATGACGAACTTAATAGAGGCCATACACATAACACCTTTACATGTATGGCTTGTACGTGAACGTACAAATAATCACAGAAACAAGCAGTGCATGCGTCTTGGTCGTGTCATTTGAACGCATAGTGATCTAGGTGTCGCTATTAAAATCACGCTTAACGGCTGCGTTCGTTACAACAACAAACACACCACGTGAGTATTGATTTTGTTTTTTTGGTTATGTGGGTACGGGGTACACATGCGACAAAAAAACAGTCAAACTAAAAAGACGCCAAAATAACACACTTCGGAGGCCGATTTTGCCCTACGAAAAAAAATTCATTCACTTGAAGACGCACATACCCACTTAACACGAGCATTTGAAACAAATAGGCTCAACCGAGTGCAACGAGATAGATTATTTTTTCGCCCGCTCTGTCGAATCGGCCCGATTAGAATGGCTTCACTTATGAAGCCAAAAACGACCCTGGTTGTGTCCGCCAGTTTGAATTTGTAAATAACAAATATCTAACGAGTGATATCGGAAAGCCTATTGTATATGTTTTAATTTGCTTCAACGATTTTAGTTAGACGCGTACAGCCTGTTGACATCAAGTAGTCATATTTTCCCCCCTATCCACGGCTTCATTTTGGAATGCAGCCGGCCGGTCCCCAAAGCTAGGATAATGAACTCCCCAACAGGATCAGGGGCGTAATCCAGGATTTCTCAAATTTTAGAGGGGCGCCCAAATTTTCCGGCGCTCGCCAGGTAAACCCATATTTTTCCCAGTAGGTTCGAACAAAATTCTGCAAACTCGGGGGTGTACTGCGTCCACTGGGCGCCCACAAAACTTAGATCTACACGGCGCCCGACGCCATGTACCCGTTATTCTTTGATATCTAAAGGGTTCCTGTGTGTAATAAAAACTATTACTATTTGAATTTTAATATATCTACAGTTCGCCCGGCGCCCTGTGCTCTCGCCAAAAATAGGGGGCGCGCGCCGGGGGCGCCCCCCTCTAAATCCGCCACTGATGAGGATAAAGGGATAGTCAAAGTTAGGTTCAAATAAAGATGTTCATCTCTTAAACCATGTAAAGGTTTTTTTTTGTAAAGCCAATGATAATGGTAAGTTTTGTCTGTAACACCTTTTTTTCAAGATGTGGCATTTTAGTCTACACAAAATACACATATTTTAAACCACAAAAAGGTTGTCATCGATATGTATGTTCTTCATATGGTATGATTCATTCAAATCCTCCAGAAACTGATTACCATGTTCAAGTTCTTATTTTTTGCAAATGATTTTTATGACTGAGAGGAATCATAGAAAACATTAAGAGGCATCAATGGCAAATTGTGGACTGACTTTTGTATGATACAATAGCATCACATTTATTCTCAGTCAATAAATAGGCCCGATTGCTTTGGACAGGGATTTCCTTTGCTGAATTGCCGTTTCATTTTAATATAAGGGGAATCCGTGTACAGAGCAGAAAACCGACAACTTGATATTCATTCAAACGACTGTAGCTGGTCTATACCCACTAACGATGTGGAAGATCTTGCAAGCAAATTGAAAGATAATGAACCAAGCCTTTAGATGATATCCACGTTAGATATTATTTTACTTAAAAATTCAAAATGGCGGACACAATCAGGGTCTACGTTTTTTTTACTCACCCTGCATTATCTGTGCATGTCGGACAACTTACGTACACGTACACAAACACGTTAACTGAATGGAGAGTCGTATCTTTGAAAAATGCGTTTTCTTCCTTTTCTACATACCTATCCTTATTTTAAGTTATTCCTGAAAATTTAAATAAACTACAAGTATGACAAATGCTAGTACCAGCAGTTTCAGTGGGAAAACCACAACAGGTTACCAAAACGTATACAGATCGTGGGCATGTAACGGGAGGGTGGGGGGGGTCCCGTGCACCCACACACAGTACTTAAACAAAAACACTTTTTGGATGCCTTTTGGGGTCCTTTAAACAACATTTTCAGATGAAAAAAAAGTGGGGCTTGCTCTTGAGATATCATGATGGCCGCCAATATGGCAGCCCAAAAAGTGGTCAAATTTTAGAAAAAAATGTTCAATACGGCCAAAAATTGAATGAAATTGAAATCATTAAATATATGCTTTTGCGTTGACAATTTGTGGGCAATTTCACGTGTCCTACTAACCATCAAATTCAATGATGGCGTCCAATATGGCACCAAAATTGAAAATTGATTAAAAGTGTTCAGAGATGTCCCAAAGATAATCATAAAATACAAAGGAAGAAACCAAAAATATTGTGTTAGGATAATTTCAAAACACCCTTTGCTGTTCATATTAGCAATGTTTATATTAATCCTATCCCCAAGTGGCGGCAAATCATCCAAAATGGCCGACAAAAAGGAAAAAGAAAATGTAAATTAAAATCATAGTTTTTGCCAAACACAACTTGATTAATATGGTAAAGGGAAACCAAACAAACTGATCAAGGGCCATTGCAAGTTAAGTTATGCAAAGAGATTTCAAATATCATTCTGATTTGAATCAAAGATGGCCGCCAAGAAACACCTTCAAAGCTCTTGAAATCTTTGGATTGGCCATATGTAATATATTTAGTATCGCAAGGTCAAAAGTATGAATAAAAGGAGGTTGAGTAAAGCTAGAGTAGAGTTTATGGCTTTGACCATTGATAACTCATATCTGACATTTTTTCTTGGTTTTTTTTTTCTAAATGCGTAAAATTTAAGATGGCAGCCACTGTGACCCTCTTCAAAGAGTTGTACACTCCTACAAATTGGCATATATGTGCTGTATAAGTTATACCATTCAAAAATGATGTGATTAAACAATGTCATCAAAAGTAAAGAATTTTTGAAAGGGTACTAGGGGAATTCATATCTGACATTTTGGCATTATGAATATGGATAAAATTCAAGAAGATGGCGTCCAATATAGGCGCGTACAAAAGTAAAACATTGCAATGATTGTAATGTAAAAATTTAGTTGCTATAGCCAAATAAGTTTTAAAAGTTAAAATAGGCATATGCTGTCTTTGACAACAAATATCAGATGCCATTTGGTTTTAGCCATTTAAATTAAAATAAGACATATTTCCTATTTCTTTTGTTCTTTTATTGCAACAATATTGATTATGTGATAATATCAATATATTACCAGATATGGCAATTTAAGGTTTAAAACTCTTTTGAAAGCGCCATATGTTGCTATTTAGAATTTAATGATCAGACAAAACAAACAAATGGACAAAATATGAGTTTACTTTTAGTGCCGAGGCGAGACGCACATTGCTATTCTTATATTTTTTTTTTTAACTTTATATTGATGATATCAAATAATTATATAATTACAAATATATTGGCTTTAAGTATTTAACTTTGAAGGCAGTCATATGGCTGCCATCTTGAATTTTTAAGTTGCTAACAAAACAAATAAGACCAAATTTGAGCTTATTTATTGGATCGCCTTGCCTCACTGAATGAATTTGGTTAAAAACAATTGTTTGGAATAAGGAGTTATTTCGTTGTGAGTCTTTATGTCCATTTAAATGGTGATTGCTGTTTTGAAACATTCGATCATTAGTTTTCACCATTGTGAAATCTCAGTATCTTGGAAATCAATATTTGGTGCGAAACATTTCACCATTTCAATGCATGAGTCTCACAGTTGTGGTTTATCAATGATTTGAGTGGTAAATATTTACCACATTCATGCATTGTAATGGGTTCTCAGTAGTATGATGATTGTGGTTTCTTATGTGGCATTGTAAACTTGATCTCGATGCATAAATATTTTGAGACAAGAAAGCAATGACATAGAGTTTGTAACCATTGTGACTTTCCCATATGTTCAGTAAAGTCACATTGCTTGAGAAACCCGCTTACCACATAATTGCATGAACTGGCCCTTGGATGTTCACATGGGAATTCCGGCCATTATGGACAAGTTATAAAGTTTCTGTTCTCTCTGAAAACATTGTACCCAACATTCAGTGCATTGAAATGGCTTTTCACTAGTGTGCAGTCTAATTAGGGGAGGAGTCGTATAAACTTTTTTTCCAGTGAAAAATTACCACATTCAGTGGCACTGAAATGGTTTTTTCACCAGCCGTTTTCTTGGTGTTTTGTTTTTGTTTTTTTTTTTTTGTTTTTTTGGTTTTGTTTGTGTGTTGAATTTCATATGTGCGTGTAAATAGATGTCACGGTTGAAAACGTTTTACAACACTGAGTTGCACTGGAAATAATTTGTTCACCATGGTGAGTTCGTATGCTAAGTTAAACTTGATTTATGGTTGAAACATTTACCACATTAGTGCATTGAATGAAATTGTTTATTCACCAGCCGTTTCTCCATGCATGTCTAAATTTGCTGATTTATGCTGTGTGATGAAACATTTACCACTTCAGTGCATTGAAATTGTCCACAAAGCTGGATCTATACGGCGCCCGACGCCCTGTACCGTTATTCTTTGATATCTAAAGGGTTCCTGTGTGTAAAAAAGTAATTTTCATATATCTACAGTTCGCCCGGCGCCCTGTGCTCTGCAAAAAATACAGGGGGCGCGCGCCGGGGGCGCCCCCTCTAAATCCGCCCCTGATGATGATAAAGGGATCTGTCAAGGTTTATGTCAAATAACGCTGTAATATCTTAAAAAATGTTACAGGTGTTAAAGGTCCCAGCCGGTGATAATGGTAAGTTTGTCTGTCAACACTGTTTTCAGATGTGGCAATTTTAGTTACAAAAATACGACAATCTTTAAACCACAAAGGTTGTAATCGATGTATGTCCTTCATATGGTTAGATTCCAGTCAAATCCTCCAGAAATGAGAATGTATCAAGTACTTTATTTTTCAAATGATTTTATGAGTACTGAATGAGGACATAGAAACATTAAGAGGGCATCAATGGCAAATTGTGACTGACTTTTGTATGATAAAATAGCATCACATTTATTCTACAGCTCACTAAATACCCGAATTTCTCGGACACGGATTTCCTTGCTGAATTGCCGTCATTTTAAATAAATGGGAATCCGTGACGAGCGCAAACCGACAACTTGATCAAACGACTGTAGCTTGGTCTCTACCTAACTGATGTGAATGATCTTTGCAGCAAATGAAAGATAATGAACCAAGCCTTTGGTGAATCACCACGTAGATATATTTACTTAAAAATTCAAAATGGCGGACACAATCAGGGTCAAGTTTTTTACTCACCCTGCATTAGTCATTGCTGTCGGACACTTACGTACACGTACACAAACACGTTAACTGAATGGAGAGTCGTATCTTGTGAACACTGCCGTTTTCTTCCTTTTCTACATAACCTATTTTACTTTTAAGCTATTCCTGCAAATTTCAAATATACAAGTATGAAAAACTAGTCCCAGCAGTTTCAGTGGGAAAACCACAACAAGGTTACCCAAAAAGTATACAGATAGTGGGCATGTAAGGGAGGGGGGGGGGGTCCCGTGCACCCCCCAGTACTTAACAAACAAATTTTTGGGATGCCTTTTGGGGTCCTTTAAACACCATTTCAGATGAAAAAAAACGTGGGTGCTCTTGAGATGATCCAAGATGGCCGCCAATATGGCCGCCAAAAGTGGTCAATTAAGAAAATGTCATAGATCGGCCTAAAAATTGAATGAAATCATTAAATATATGCTTTTTAGCTTTGCCAATTTGTGGCAATTTTAATTTTAATTGAAATCAAAATTAAGATATTCAAGATGTTTTTTTTTTTTTTTTTTTTTTTTTTTTTGTTTTTGGTCCAATATGAGCACCCAAAAAATTGAAAAATGAGTAAAAGTTTCATATATTGTCCAAAATAATCATAAAATAGAACAAGAAACCACAAAATATTGTGTTAGGATAATCAAAAACCCTTGCTGTGCATATTAGCAATGTTATCTTAATTCCTATCCAAGATGGCCTCCGGCCAAAATCATCCAAAATGGCCGACAAAAATGGGAAAATTGTAAATAAAAATCAGAGTTTTCGCCAGAATCAATGATTAATATGGTAAAGAAACCACAACAAAACTGATCAAGGGCCATTGCGAAGTTATGCCAAGAATATTTCAAATATCATGATGCTTTGAATCAAGATGGCGCCAGAATAAACCACATTCAAAGCTCTTTTAAATCTTTGAATTGCCATATGTAAGATATTTAGGTCATGCATGTCAAAAGTATGAATAAAAGGAGGTTGAGTAAAGCTAGAGTTTATGTTGACCATTAGATACTATATCTGACATTTCTGTTTTCTAACATGAGTAAGTTAAGATGCAGCCAATGTGACCCTCTTCAAAGAGCTTTACACTCCTAAAAATTGGCTATATGTCATGTATAAGTTATACCATTCCAAAATGATGTGATACAATGTAATCAACAAGTAAAGAATTTTTAAATTAATTAGGAATTCATATCTGACATTTTGGCCTTGTTACTTGGATAAAATTCAAGATGGCGTCCAATATAGCTGCGTACAAAATGTACCAATTGCAATTTATTTGTAATGTAAAAATTTGTTGTATATCCAAATCATGTTAAAAGGTTAAAATATGGCATTATGTCTTTGACTAAAATTATATCAGCTGCCATTTGGTATTTTAAGCCAATTTAAATTAAAATAACAGACATAGTTCTAATTTATTTTGTTTTTTATTGCAATATTGATTATGTTGAATAATATCAAATATTTACCAGATATATGGCAATTTACAGGTTTTAAAACTCTTTGAAAGCAGCCATATTGTCTGACTTGTATTTAGAAGTTTAAATAGATCACAAAAACAAACAAAGTGACAAACATATGAGTGTCTTTTAGTCGAGCGAGACGAACATGCTATTATGTTATTTTTGTACTTTATCATGAGATATAAATATATAATTACAAATATATGGCTTTAAGTATTAACTTTGAAGGCAGTCATATTGGCTGGCATCTTGAATTTGAGTTGATAACAAACAAAGTAAGACACACTTTGCGGTTATTTTATGTATCGCCTTGCCTCACTTGCATGAATTTGGCTCAAAAATGTTTTGACATTAAGGAGTTAATTTCTGTGTGATCTTATTGTCCAATTAAACCCTGTCGATTGCTCGCCCCGTTGAAACATTCGATCATTAGTTTTCACCATTGTGAACTCTCATGTATATGAAATAATTATTGTGTGCGAAACATTTCACCATCTTCAATGCCACTGAGTCTCACCTGTGTGGTTATCAATGATTGAGTTGTAAAAATATTTACCACATTCATTGCATTGTAATGGTTTCTCAGTAGTAGGATGATGTGGTTTCTTATGTGGCATTGTAAACTTGATCTCGATGCAAATATTTACTACAATGAAGAATGAAAATAGTTTGTCCACATTGGACGTTTCATATGCTTCAGTAAATTACATTGCTTGAGAAATATGACCAACATACATTGCCATTGAACTGGCCTTGGCATGTCAATGTGATTCGCATATGACGTATAAAGTTTCTGTTCTCTCTGGAAACATTTACCACATTAGTGCATTTGAAATGGCTTTCACTAGTGTGAATTATCATATGGGAGTATTAAACTTTTTTTCCATGTAAAAATTTACCACATTCAGCTGCACTGAAATGGTGTGTCACCAGTGTGAATTTCATAGTGGTTTAAATCTGATTTACGTGTGAAACGTTTACAAAACTGAGTGCACTGGAATAATTTGTCACCAATGGTGAGTTCGTATGTGGTAAGTTAAACTTGATTTCTGTGTGAAACATTACCAACATTCAGTGCATTGAAATTGTTTATCACCAGCCTGATTTCTCAACATGCATGTCTAAATTGATTTAGTGTGAAAACCATTTACCACATTCAGTGCATTGAAATTGTTTATCACCAGCATGATTTCTCACATGCATGTCTAATTTGGATTTATGTGTGAACATTTCACCACATTCAGGCAGGAAATGGCCTGTAATGTGCTTTCTCATATGGCGGTAGAAATTTGATATCTGTGTGAAACATTTCCACATTCAGTGCATTGAAATGGTTTGTCATCGTGTGAATTCTTTCATGTGTAGCGAAATTTGATTTCTGTGCGAACCATTTACCGCAATTCAGTACACTGGAATGGTTTTTCACCGTGTGAATTCTCACATGCCTGTTTAGATGTGAATTTTGTGTAAAAAATTTACCACATTCAGTGCATTAAAATGGTTATCACCAATGGAGTTCGTATTGGCAGTTAATCTGATTTCAAATGCAAAAAACATTTACCACATTGAGGCATTGAAATGTTTTTTCAGCAGTACCAGTTCTCGTGTGCATATTAACTTGAATTCTTTGCAAAAACCTTTACCACGGGAGTGGACTGGACTGGTTTATCACCAATGTGAATTTGCATAAACATTGATTTTATGGTTGGAACACTTTGTACTACACTGTTTGCGTGATTGCCATACATTTGGGTATAAAAACATTTATCACGCTGCATACAATGCAGTGGTTTACTATCACAGCTAGTTCTTTTACGAACAATATGATTTGCTTGAAATGGTTTGCAATGGAATCCCTTGTAGAACTTGCCAAACATCTGGTGCCTTCTTCCATGCTTCTTAAAATCATCAAAAGAGTTATACATCCTTGGGCAATATTTACAGATGAAAGTTTCCAAAAATCGTCTCTCCATTATTCTTGTGTACTTATGCCCTGGGTCTGTGCATGGGAGAAAATGTTATATGTTAACATTGCGGAAACGACATATGGGGTTGTGCACTTCAAGATTAAAGTCTGACTCACAGATTTCAGAATATATTTTTTTAATATATTAATTAAAAATAGTCAACTAGAACTAAAGATAGTCACCTAGAATGCTCAATTCCAAAAGTTGAGATGAATCGGATTTCGTTTTGATGCAGTAACACATTTATGTGTATATAAAGTGCCAATAGGATAATGTGTATAAAATTTCCGGATCCGGAATTTTTTAAACAAAGAATGCGATTTCTATATGAAGGACTTCGATTTGAGCTTAGCTATTTCACACAGTGATTAGTCTTGGACACGCATTATGTACATGCACAAAACCACCAATTTGTTTGAAAAATTGAGGGCGCCATCATGGGAAATCTCTGAGTCAGCCTTTAAATGAAAATGGCTTGGTATGTTTTCTGTGATTATATGAATAAACCACGAACCTAACCTTAACCGTAGCCAACATAATCAGTGTCCCAATTTTTTTTTTTTAAATTGGGGGTAAGAGCTTGTGGTCAAACAAAACCAATGTTGTAGGAAAAACAGCTTCATCAGAAATGAGAATGATTGCAAAATCAAATTGGCTATTTATAGCGTCATTCATGTCAAAACAACTAGTTTTACAACAAATTTAGTCCCCCTAATGTCCCCTTCTCATATTCTGATAAATCAGGCGTAATTAATCAAAATTTCAATCAATATTGCAAAATGTTGGTCATCTGTATTACATAAAATCTATCTATCTTCACATGTATAGACCTAAATTACTAAAAGAAAAACAAGTTGAAAAGGTTGACTCTATCAAGACACACAACAATTACGCTTTTATGTAACACACTTGGTTGTATACTTCCACAGTCAACTGAGGTGTCAAATCATGCCTGAATATATCAGATGTGAAGGGGTGGGATTGGGGCTAAATTTGCTGTAAATTAGATAAATGTGACCAAATGTTCATCAAATAATATTGATTGATGCAGTTGAAAGCAAAAATGTATGTTGGCACTACCTAAATATTAAAAAAGGATCACACAAACTGCTCAAACACTAATTTGCACAAAAAGGTAGATTATCCCACATGGGATTTGGACCTCCCCCCCCCCCACTTTTTTTAAAAAAAAAAAATGAAATTTTTCTGAAAATCATTGACTTTGCGAGAGAACTTGCAAAAAATGAGCGCATGACAAATGTCTAGATAAGGGATTGTGATGTAGATGTAGTCCATGATACTTTATAACTGTAACCAAGAAAATGAAAGGGAAATACTATTTTAGGGGGGGTCAAAAGTAGAGGTTTGTAATTGAGGACTGTATTTTACGGCCAGCATAAATAATCTGGAAGTCCGCAAAATTAATACGCATTGCCGCAATCCACTTTTTTCACTTGTATTTTGTAATTTGTGACAGTTGATATACGCGATGTTGGGACGAAAGCTATAATTAAGAAACTATAAGCCACCAAATACAGCATTTTAAAATAAAGCTCAATTTTATAGGAAAATGGCACCTCTACCAAAAGTTAAAGGGTCATCGCGAAAAAACTAAATGATGCAAGAACCTGAAAACTCGACAGTAATTAGTTGACTAAAAAGGCAACAATATTGAGTGAAAATAAATGAGGGGTTATGAGGGGTCACCATGGACCCCTAGGTGAATTGATGCAGAATCACCCAATAAGCATCTGAAAGGATGAAGTAATATATACTCCCCGCCTAAAAAATCCGAACGATAGAAATTACTGTATTAAAAAGTATGTAGGTATGTAGGTGAATTATAATAATAAATGCCAGGAGCGTTGTTCGCGTAATGTGTTTGCTTATTGACCTGTGTCCCAGTGGCGTAGCTAGAGGGGGGCAGCTGCCCCCCCCCCCCCCCCCCCGTGGGGAATCTTGCCCCCCCCCCGAAAAAAAGCTGGCTACGCCACTTCTGTGTCCTTAATGCATTGATAACGAAGCATAATGTGAAAGTTTGAGAGATTTATCAAGCTGGCTTGGCGCGTTCATTTGAAAGCAGGCTACATGTTGCAGGGTTCCAATGATTTGTTGTGTGATCTGATACTGCATTATATGATTACATAATCCAATGATAAGACTACTTGATCCAATGATGTGACTACATGATCCAATGCTGTAACGTGGTTTGTTGTGAAGATAGGGTCCAGCAGAGATTGTGTGTAAAGGACGTGAGTGATTTGGATAAATTGGTTCGTATTTTAGTTGCGAATATTCTGTGTCCAAGTGCATTGGTTGGGTTCCGGCCCCAACAGACCCACAGCTACCAGTGCTTATCCCGACCTCGGCGCCCGTTACAAATTTGGTGGCAGCGGTGGGATTCTTTTGAAAATTAATAAAGGATACAGAATACCCTTAGGAGTGATATTTGGACCTATATAGAGCACGTCGTGGTTAATGGACCCAAGAAGGTCGCAGAAGGTAGCCAACACCAAGGCAACTCCTGTCAAAGCCCCACCCATATCGCCTAATGCTTCTGGGTCAAGATGCTAGGTCGATCAGCCAAGAGGGATTGGACGGCGACACCCCTCTCCGCTTGACTGACACATGCATCAAATAGACTTGTTGGAAGGTGGAAGTAGGACTCCAACCGACATTGTCCAAAATGTCTGGGATGAAGGCCTCTTTATAGAATGCCCAGGAGGAAGCGTGAGCTCGAACATCATATGCCCTAACCAAGAAGACAGTCAACCAATCATGGTGTTTTGTGTGCATTTCAGATGACTGAGGAAATCCAGCTGGCTCAATGAGTCCTCCCTTGCTGCAGGCTTCTCTGAGCTGTCTGCAATCCCAGTCTGCAACTATGGTGAGACGTGGCAGAAAGAAAGAGTATGATTCTTGGCCAAAAAGCCTGCATGTGGAAGAATAGAGACCTCCTTGCGCTCAAAGCGGTGATGGGCCTCATCCGTAGACAAGGCATGTATATCCGAACCCCCTATGGCCACAAGCCACAGCCACAAGCTACAGTCACTAGGAAATTCCAGAATATTAAGCTTTCAGTTGGGTTTAAACTGTTCCGACACCAAGAATTGCAAGACCAATGTCAAATCCCACTCCGGAACCATGGACGATCCGTAAACATACCCTTCACCAGATTGGACAAGAGGGGACTGAAAGAAACTGTCATGCCATTACCGAGCCCTTTACGGGCCTGGCCTGTGGCTGTTCGGTAAAAAAGAAACCTTGGACAGTTAGGGCACTAATTAAGGTAAACCCACTCCTGAAAGACTTCCTTGAGGAAATTGCCAACCTGGTCTACGGTCTCAGAAATTGCATGGATCGAACTCTCTATCCACACACCATGCATAAATGCTCTAGTGAATTTGCCTGAACAGTGAGCATGGCAGCCTGTTCAGAAAGTCCCACCTCAGTGTACAGTCTGCAGAAATGTACCAGACAGGTTCGGACCATGGGTGGTGCACTCTGGGACAAACACGTCGGCTGGAGGACCTCTTTACCAGGTCCCCTCCCTTTGGAAAATGGATCTGTTCCATTACAAGCAGATCTAGCGGCCTGGGAAACCACAGCTGCCGTGGCCATAATGGGCTGCCAGCAGGACCAGGCAGTCTCAAGACAGAGCCACTCTGGCAACCTGGAGAAGCTATGATCAAGCATAGGCTATCAATCCTGACCTGTCCGCTGCCATGGCGTCCCGTTTGCCCGGGGATACGGGTTCCAAGAATAGGCCCCTAATATGCAACAATCTGACGAGTAAAATGTCTGAGGCGAAAAGATCCAACATGATGGTGGTCTACCATCTAGAAACTGCGAAGTTAGAGCTGCCACACCAACGACGACCATCTGACTTTTGGCTGTGTTGCAAACCATTGTCCCACTCCAAAAAACACGGGAGGCGATAATCCGAGTCCCAATCTCGGACCACCCGAAACCGAAGAATCTCCCTGTGAACGGGACCGAGGTCGGGATAAGCATGGTAGCGGTGGGGTCGTTGGGGCCGGATCCCAACCCAATGCCCTTGGACACAGAATTATTCGCAAATAAAAGACGAACCCAATTTATCCAAATCACCAAACAATTTATTCACGTCCTTTACACCGACCAATCTCTGCGGGACCCTATCTTTCACAACCCAAACCACGTACAGCATTGGATCATGTAGTCACATCATTGGATCAAGTAGTTTATATTGGATTATGTGATCATATAATGTAGTTATCACAGATCACACAACAAATCATTTGGAACCCTGCAACATGTAGTATCAACATCACGACTTGAACAACGAACATTGGAACCCTGCAAAAAGCGAAAGGGAAATGACCATGTGTTAGCATGACAACCACAATACCTAAGGCCTAATCGCCCTATAACATTAAACTCGGGACTTGGACGCGTACAGGACCTGAGGATCCAGTCAGTCAGAATACCAAAAATGCCTCTACACCCATCCACCTCTCTATTCATCCGCTCCAACCCCCAACCCTCTAACCATGACTTCCAACTCCTCCTCGCTCCTACTCTTCACTCCTTCATCCTTCTTCCCAACATAACACCTCGTTTTCTGGTATTTGATGGTGTGGACTACCGAGGCCCCCTAGACATTTCTTTAAAAATATACAAAACTTAGGAACCCAAATTTATAACACTCCAGGCAACCTTGTTTTGGGAACCAACTGCCTCTATGTAAGACAACACGCGAGAAACATTAGAGTCATCAATGAAAAACAACATCACCATTATACACGCCTCAATACACTCAAAACCAAACCAAGTCCACGATCTATTCACTTAGTTCAACAAAACAATCGGTTGCAAACTTAATCAAATTTGGATTAGCTGTAACCATTGTCCATGCAAGCAAACTGACCATCTTTCAAGTTTCCCAGTCCCTCCTTCCGTGGGAATTTTCCGGTCACCACTATTATTATACTTCCACCGATTCCTTCCTTCCAGTGGGAAGTTTCCGCACCCCACTATTATTATTTTCCACCTTATTCCTTCCAGTGGGAATTTTCCGCACCTACTATTATCTATTTTCCACCTATTCCTTCATCCAGTGGGGAATTTTCCGCACCCCACTATTTCTTCAAGTCACCTATTCCAAATAGGCTTACACAGCTTAGATTTTGGACGGGTCTATTCATGTGATTCAAGGAAACAACTAATAAATGATAGACAAGAGTGTGAAACGTGATTTTGGAGTGTTACTTGCCTAATTATGCAAATGACTCATTAAAATAGTGGTTGTAATGCTAGCAAGTGTCATAATAGCCATAGGGACAATCCCACAACATATAATCCCCGCCCGTATCAGAGGAGTTATAAACTGCACTGATAGCTGTCCCATATTTGAAAGCATATCGGATACTTGGTGCACAAATTAAACAAGGTAATTTGTAAATATTAGCACATGCGCGTGACAGATTTTGTGTAATGATTAATCTGCAGGCAATGCAATCTATTAAATCAAATTTGCATAAATATAGGGGAAGCCACTATCCAAATGAACGGGTTGTTGCACTA
>JAMKCH010045299.1:0-12314 GCA_023653785.1 Ophioderma brevispina | reverse complement strand
GCAACTTTCCAACCCGTCCCCGATCACAAGATCGGGACGTTGGCTTGTGGTGAGAATATAGTGGAATAGTACCTCCCCCAATAACCCAGCCAGAAATATCAGCATAGATTTTAATACCAGGGATGGCATTTTGGAAAATTACATCGTGGAGCTTGCTCAGGATTGTGGACAGAATTGAGTTGTGCCGCCAGGTGAAACGTCCTTGATTAGAGCTGTCGGACATATATTGAGAATGTGTTGGAGAGTCTCTTTGTTTGACACAGTTTACAGGCAGTGTTGGTTCTCTTACCCCAAGTCTTTAAATTATTGAAAGTTGGGGAGGAAGTCTATAGCTGACCTAACAGCAAAGCTAAGGACCCCCCCTTGGAAGATGGTCAACATGATGGAACCAAGTTGGGGTCGCTACTTTCCGACCTCAATAAGCTTGAAGGAAATTAACCATTGAACAATCAAGGATGTATTAATTCGCAAAATTCCGGAACGTTGAGAAACAAAATATTCTTGATATTTTTCTTAACTTCTCCCACCTCGTTGAATCAGTGGCCTCATTGGCACATCTCAAAATTTTTCCTTTTTTTTATTTTTTGCTTTTTTTAAGTTTTTTACTTTTTTTCCACTGGCTCGCACGATCATATTTGGAGCGGCAAGGCATGCAGAACACGTTCATCTGCTTTCATCATCATGCCGCTAGCAAATGCAAGTGTATGGGATTCAACATACACATCTGAAGCCTTGGGTAAATTGCAAGCCATTAGGGCTGTGCATGCTAGCAGGTGTCGGACCTTGCAGAAAGCCCTCGAAAAAACCTTGATGTATTTTGTATGCAGGTGGTCAAGTAACTCAAGCCAAAGCTGGGAATCGGTTTAGCTCGTGAACAGTCATGAGATAGCGCGAGAGAAGGAACACTGATTGGCGTACACTTTAGTTTTTACTCATCTCGTAAGCAGCATCTTTAATTTTTTTTATTTGTTTAGGTTTTTTATATTTTCATTTTGCTTTAAGAATCCTTAGTTTTTAAACCTCTGAAACTAATCTGGCAGCCAAAGAATTTCTCTGGCGCATCCTTGACTGCCAACTCAATATGTAATGATTTAACTTTAATCTGAGATATAATGGCCGCTTTGTTAAAAATCCTTGCTACTACTACCTGCATTAAAACATTCAAATGTTAATCTGCTCACACTTACCTTTGAAATTATGCACCAATCCAGTGTGCCTTTTTCAATGCATTTTTCTACTTACAAGATTAAACCGTATCCAGTGAACGTGATTGGCCCAACTAAAATTTACAACCTTTCAACCAGAGTGTATCTCTGGATCTATGGACCCAAATGAGATGGGATAACCGGGCAATTTAATAGAGGACAAATGAGGCCTTCATACAGTAATATAGTTTTTAGCGAAAGATTGACACAAAAAATATTTTTAAATTGTTTTCCGCTTGTTGCATCTTTTTTGGCAACATTCTGATGTTATGATGAGGTAGAAAGAGGGTGTATTTGTTTTGATGTGGTTGTTGATTGCAAGCGGGATGCAATTCGACGAGAATCAGGGAATCGATTCTCGTACATCCAGATCTGAGAATCAATTTCTCCCATTGAATCATGTATTAAGTGTAGTCATTTCAAGTAAATTTGATTCTCGCAAACTCAGACAAATTTGCACCCCTGGATTGGCAGAAACTGAAGTTGTTTAGCTGGATCTGATATTGGTCATTCTTTCTTGATACATGGACAGGTGATGAACTAATTCATCGGTGCATCTCTTGTACTTATGAACTAATTCACCAGTATATCTCTTGAAGTTGTGCTTTTATTGTAGGCGTGTGTTTTCTACATGTGTCATTGTAAAAAATAAGTCTATCCAAATCTATAAGGCTATATCCAAAAAGCCTGTTTAAAAATATTTGGCAAAATATTTCTTTAAAATAAGAAATCTGTTTTGTTATTGGACTATTAGAATGTATCTTGCCTTTCAAAAAGTAAGAGTTTGTATGTTATGATAATGTTATATGAAAACATAGTTTTTATCCCCCGGCTTGAAAAGCAGTAGGGGGATTTTGCGAGAGTGCGCATGTCCGTATGTATGTGTGTGTTCCAGTTTGGTTAGGTTTTCGTTTTTCAGGTCTTCAAAAAGTTGGTCTGATTTAAACAAGACTTGGGGTAAGGTGCGGTAGGGGTTTCTTCATATGTCGATGATGTCAAAGGTCAGGCCAAGGTCAAAGGTCATCTGAGGTCATGTTGTATGTGTATATTTTCGTTTTTTAGGTCTTCGAAAACCAGACCTAAACCAGACTTGGGATTAAGGTGCAATAGGGGCGCTTTCATATGTGGATGTCAAAGGTCATGGACCAAGGTCAAAGGTCATCTCAGGTCATGTTCAGACTGCCATCTTGCCAGGGGGATGACGCAAGTTTACTTGCGGTATTTTTAATGTTCGTCTTGTAAAATGTTTGATGTTTGAAAAGTAACCATGGTGACACACTGAATAGTGTTGATGTGTCATTAAATTTACCTTTTTTCATATAATTAACAGGGTTCATGTCAACCTTTCTTCATGTGCATCCATTTGGCGCATCTGTTGAATACATCTGCTCCTACCTGCAACGTCTAGACTCAACCACCACTTCAGCAGAGATTGATGTCTTATTGAACAAATTTCCACAGATTTTCAAGCAAGAGTTGTTTGGAGTTGGAGCCACACTAGAAAAACGATGGAAATTCATTGGATTTGCAACATGCTTAGGAAGTTCTGGTGGCAAAATGTAACAGGCATTGAAATTTGATACACATGGGAGCACAAGTGACTGCCATGACCAAACCTACAGCAATTTGAAAGGAAGCGTGGTGAATTTCATTAGGAATTCAGGAGATTGCACACTGTCTGGATCTTCTGACGCACTATATATTGTATTAATATCTTTGTAGGCCAAAGTAAATGGACTTTGCTATATTGAAAGTGTTGAACCTTCCCATTCCTATAATTGGAAAGTAAATCTACTTGTTACAAAATTATGGAAGGGCGTGAAGCTGGCATTTCATCTATAGACCAATCCAACAGCAGTTATTACTGCGGTGTCCGCTGCATTCGAGACTGTATATTTTTCGTCTTTTATTTAATCAATGCTCACCAGTTTCACCACCAGGCAAGAAACAAAGCGCTGCCCGGCGGTATGTGTGCGCACCTGTAGGACTTGTGCCTTTTTAAAATTTGTACTCAATCAGTACAAATAGCATATTGAATAGCGCTGTAGCTGTATGTGATGTCCTTCGCACCTCGATCACGTCAGTAGACAGGTGCTAAGTTGTGTTTGTAAACATAGATGTCAAATCATCTATAAGTGAGCTACTTTTACTAAGTGAACTATTGTATTCAAAATGGATGATCCATTATAGAATTATCAGATAAAAGAATAGATTGGATTTCATTGATCTTTTATTCTTTATCATGTAAATCTCTTGAATGTCCATGGCCTGATAGATAATAACCTCGTCCCCAGAACCCTGGATTTGACTGGAAGTGGTCAAAATATTGATGTCTAAAGCCAGATTTTGTGCATTTATTCTGTGAAACCTTGCAGCTAAAAGGTGTTTGGAGATTCTCTAAAGTAGGATTATTAATTGTGTGCATGTCCACGATATTGGAAAATCTTGGTACTCGAAATTAACAAGTGCATTTTCCACTTGTGTGACCTTTGACCTATGTCTGTGACCGTTGACCTCAGATTTGTTATGTGCTCAGGTCAGCAGTCCTTTTGACCAAAGTTGGTGGTTATAGGGCATTCTATGCAAATTGACCTCAAGATGACCTTTGACTGTTTGAGTCACTCTGAAACCCTGCAAACAAAAGTCAGACTGTCCTCCCCTACCTTCATGCCAAATATCAACCCCATATGTCAATGCATAACAAAACACATAGCCGGACAGACAGACTTGCAGACCGATTGATCTCATCCAATGTCAAATAACTTCAGATGGTTGTATGGTCATGAAACTTGGTGAGTGTAGTCAACATTTGATACCAAACCCTTAAAGGACATCGCCGGATAAGGAGAGAAGGATGCCCTCTATAATCATCATAGTAATATTTCACCATCAATTTTGAGTTGGGATTTTACAACTACTTCATCGTGTATGCAAGGTGTTTTTTATCCCCAAAATACACTTGTATCAAGAAAAAATGAGAAAAGTTTGAGAAACTTCAGGGGCATGCTCTCTGGAAAAAGCAAAGCTTAGCGTACTCCTCCATTTCAATGACCATTTATTACTTAAATGAAGAAACAGGAAGATGTTGCATAGCTGCCTTTTGTTATGGAGCTAGTAAGTGACACCTAGATAGACCTTTTGTCCTTCATAAGCTACAAAGAAGCTACATGAGGCAGCCCTTTATAACAATACCCAAATACCTATTAGCTTATGCTGCTAAGATTTGGATTATATAACCGTCTTCATACCTTGCTCTGGAATACAACACAATGGCCCATGACCGCGCCGCGCAAGTCATAATGAGCTAATAAAATCACAATTCCTATGGCGCAGTTCAATAGCTTTCATTCACCGTTGTATTGCGCAAACACACCCCACTGTATTTTAGTATGATTTATGATACCAAGGACATGCATGGTCAGCCGTTTTAAACATGTGCCCATCCAAAGCTACTGAACTGAGCCCTTGGTAGATTAGCATGCCATACCTCATAGCGATGTACTATATGTATGTAATAGGTTGTTGTTGTTGTTTTTGGCAATTCCATTTAGTGTTCAGGCCTCCCAGAAAACAAAAATGCAAAAATTAGGTATTTCCAATTCCACCCCAAGAACCAGAATGCCACTCACATATATGTTGCTTAATAATATAGCGCACATCATTGCAAAGCGGCATTGTGGTTCTTGAGGGGGAAAGGGTTCATATTTGGATATTCAATTACCCATTGAAGCCTGTATGTTTCAATTACCCATTGAAGCCTGTAGCTTCGGAATTAGAGTCCACAGGGAGCCATAATTTTACATAAACCGACTTTTGGTGAATTTACGTAAAGTGGGATTTTTTTGAAAACCAACAAAGGTAAACTTTGAGCATGTTGTTTTATAATGTGGAATGTTTCATGTTCATCCATTCTCATGAAAACTACAGAGGGCGTCCTTCATTCCTTATCCGGCAATGTCCTTTCATATTCTTAAAAGCCAGCTAGGGGGATTTGTAAGTTCCAACTTGCAGTATTTTAATATGTGATTAAACCACCATACCACCTAAACCTGGGGTTCTCAATTATAATAGCTGAATGGCCAGATAATGCTGAACATATTTGAAAGTTCCCTGCTTGAGGGTGAAATACCTGAATTTCTCATGTTTCCTTTTATATTTTAGAGCAAGTCGAGGGCCAAAAATCAGTGGTTGGAGGGACGGATTTGGCCCACTGGCTGCCTTTTGAGAACCCCTGACCTAAACCAAGTAGCTGATCAGTCATGGGGGCCATCTTAATTACGCACCACATAGTTCTTGTCTATAACTTGTAACAATACCTGTAAGAAAATCCCAAACTATTTTCTGTTTCAATGCCCACAAGCACTCAAACTGATACACCAATCCATCCAATTTTATTTCTAATGGTTGCAATAAATAATACATGCCCACAAAAATATGTTATGTTCATTCCATTTTTTTTTGTATTCCAAAGATGTAACTTTTACAGAAATTTCCCAATTAACGGCCATAAATAACAAAAAATCTGGAAATGTAAAAAAAAAATAATATTTTTTTCAAATTTCTGAGATCAAATTGTTATTGATAAAGGTAAAACTGCATCAAAAACCCATGTTTTAAGTACCAATTTATTTTGAAGAAGCGGTCTTGTACCCTAAAATCATGTAAGAAAATACATTCCCTGGAGCCTAAGCTCGGTTCCGATTTTGGATTTTCAGGAAATGGGACTACTCCTCTGTTACATCTCTGTGTATTATACACAATGTGGTGAAATGTGTGAATTTTAAAATTGTTTTGTATGCTCTATTTTAGTAGAGTCAATTTCAGCTCCCCTGTGACCACAACACTGCGAATAAGGTGTCTCTAGGGTATAAATCAAAAATTGAGCAAGGATGTACCTCAAGATAGAGGGCAGAACATATGGCCGCCAAAAATGACAGATTACATTGCATGATAATGAGACTCATGCATATGAAGCAGCTTGAGACCTTTCACAAAAGTTATGGGTCGATAGGTCATCTTGGGGTCAGTAACTGACCTTTCCGGTCTGAATGTGAAAAATCTGCTACATGTATATGCAAGGTAGTATGGTCATGTGACAAATGCATATGAAGCAGCTGAGACCCTTCACCAAAGATGTGCTCGGTATGGGGATCAAAGGTCATTAAAGGGGAACTTCATGCTTCACGAATTTTGAAAGGTATTTTTGACTCCAACCGGAAATGACCCCTTAATGACCTTTGACCCTCATACCGAGCACATCTTTGGTGAAGGGTCTCAGCTGCTTCATATACATGAGTCACATGACCATGCAACATTTCATATAGCAGACATGAATTTTTGAAGATTTTTTACATTAAGACCGGAAGTTCCCCTTCAACAGAGAAACCTTATTCGTGGTGTTGTGGTAACGGGGGGAGCTGATATTGACTAAACTATTTACAAAATATTCCACCGATATATTTCACTTTAATTACCTTTTTCTACCATGAATTGAGCGAAAATATATGCACACTTTTCTATCATATTGATAACTCGTTGAGGGGTAAATTTGGTGTGAAATGAAACAAATGTAACATGCACCTACCCATCTGCACAGTCATCGGGTAAGAAATTTAAGCTATTCTGTCGGTCGCAGTTGTTGAATTTGGCACACACACTCTCTGCGACTGGCGTGAAACTTACTATGGACAGTCTATGGAGTGCTGGAAGTTTTCTTATATGTAATCAATTTTTGATCTGATCTCAAGATATTTTCTTGAGATACAGCAGCAGGATATAATTTTTGATATTATATAAAAGAAATAATTTCAGTGAGTAATTTTGCTGCAAAGCGCGATTTTGTTGACTTCATCATTCACTCCAAAGGTAATCTTTCACTCCAGGGAGTAACTTGGAAGAGCCGTACTTGACCAATCAGGTGGCAGAATTCCAATTTGTGACATCACACCGACCGACAGAATTATTTCGGGAGAGTCATAGGAGGTTTTATCATCTTTTTTAACAACAATAGAAGGTTCAAACTGTGAATTTTTAACCTCGCATTCATGTTTTAATTTTAAACTCTCATGTCCTATTTTCATTTCCCAGTATTACGGCCATGTATCACGTGGACCAGCATACGAAATTCCTAGCCACCATACATGTGTAAAGAGTGATAAAACCAGTGTAGTTTGTTGGTTGATAACTCTGCTTTGCTTTGAATCCTATCTGCCACTGGTCTGTGCAAGTGAATGGGAATTTGCATCAGTCTATATTATTACCAATGTAATGATAATTGTATATATGTTTTAAATTTATATGTACTTTTCATGTAAATCAGGAATATATCATCACCTCGCTGCTTTTGTAATGGTTGTCATGTTGATTGCTAAGTAATAGGTTTGCTATTCTAGTAATCATAAAAATAAACTTTCTGTTACAGGAGAAAATGATCAACAATTAAGTTTCAAGGTCTTTACTGCCACCATGGTTAGGGAATATACTATTTGGAGTCGCTGGATATGGCAAGCCAGTAGGACAACGTCTTGCATCAAGTTAGAGTAGTTTCAACCCATCGTGTCACCAAGGAAAAGTTTTTGGACAGCTTCGATTAGTGTTGTGAGAGGAGGCAGAAAAAGAAAATATGTGGCCTGATCCCTGATTCATCTGTTCATGACAACTAAGATAATCTGGTCTTTCATGTTGACATAATTTTTACAAGATCATGCAAAGACTTTTTCCTTCGTACCCAAAACACGGGTGCTCAAAAGTCGTAACATTCACTCGCCTGTTACATTGAAGCAAATATGATTAGTCAGAATTTTTGAGAGTTAATAATGAACTATAAATGCACTTACGGTTGACTTGAATGCTTTTCATTAAGCAAGAATTGGATTTTTTCCTGCTATTGAACTACATGTTTCACTATATTTTAGCGTGAAATTTCCACCCACTTACATGCCCTCATTCATCCATAACCTTCGAAAAGTTCTGAGGTGACCCGATGGGGCCTCAATCTACTATCCACTACTTTACTTCGTAGTCCTTATATTTGTTTCATCAGGTACATTTAGTCAGCATGGATGAAACATCATGTGAATGCAACAAGCTGTGTCTGCATTTTTGCCATTTTGCAGGAGAAGCATATTTTTGTTTTAAATTTTCTTCGTTTTTCACTATCTTTTCAAAGAAATGATTATTTTGATTTGTTTTGATAAAATTGATTTTTTTAGAGTTTTACCGGGGACAAGCCCAGCGATTTGCTGAGCCGAAACATTGAAAAAACATTAAAATTTGTATATTGTAATTTTGTTTATTGGCTGATATGCTAACTCATCTGAAAGTGGCTGGCTTGAAATCCGTGTAGTAAAGACAAGGCCTACTTTTTACCTCAGCTGTAATTTCTATGTGCTTATCAAAATTCCGACCTGAGATCAAAAAGCTTTCCGTGTGAATTCCCAATTTCTAACTAATATTGTTATATATACTCATATATAGATCCTGTCATCTTGATTGGTTAAAAGTGGAGAGGCATAACATTCATCAACTAGCTCAAGAAATAACCAAAAATGAAAACTTTCCCTGGGTAGAGCAGAATCTCATTCATGACCTATACCCTGGCACCACCTCTTCCCACAGGAGACCGCTGCTATACGGACTATATATCCATCCGTATTAAGAGTGTACAATTGATGCTGGTGTAAAGATGAATACAAGCTCGAACTCACCGGGTTCACAATTTCTGTGTGTGTAGCAGACGTCGCTTTTTTTTGGAATTTTTGTTTCCTTACCACACAGTGCTGGAACTAACCCGTACACACACACCGAACAAGGGCGACAAAATGGCTGAATGCGCAGCCCACGCTTTAAGCTTGTAAGATGACTTCTTAAAGGAATCATACGCAGCTGATAGTGCTAAGACCAAACGGCAGGTAAAATACGCCGTGAAGATATTCGAGGGTTATTTGCCAAGCGTGACACCAATCCTGCAGGCCGTGGAAAGTGCCGAATTTCTGAGTTTGATGACTTGCTCGGTAATTCATACGCATCTTGCCGACAGAAAAATGGCACTTTGTATAGCAAAAGGTCGATGATGGCGATCCGTTTTGACTCCAACGTCACTTCCTCAACACAAGGAAAGCGGACAGAACTCAATCATGTAACCGCTCGACTCCAGTGTATAAATGCTCATCCATGCGTATAGACTTGCGTTCGAGCCCTGTGAAGATTCAGCTGTCCTTGTAATTTCCTCCCTGGACAAGAACTTACCCGCTTGGTTGTCTCGATTTACTACCCATGCGATATTTGGAAGCTGGGTCCCGCTGCGATGGTTATCTCGATGTAGTTTTTGCTGGTAAGGGAAAGCGCTGATCCCGATCTGCTGCATACCCTTGAAATGATTCTAAATGGTTTATAGTATTGTAGTGGGCCACAGTGAGCAGCGACCATTTGTGAAAGCCTTAGAGGCCGATAGCATAAGGCGCTATAATAAATCTCTGCTTAATTATTGATATCTAGGTCATGAAGATTTTGCTAAGTCTTCACGAGTTTTTGTTTTTCAATGTTCGCGCAACCCTGAACAGCAAGGTAGGGTTGTTGTAAAGTCACCAGAAATCCCCTATCGCCAGAAGACATGGCCGTAATTCAAGAGTCACTGGATATGATGATCCACAAGGTTCTACATGCAAGGTGTTCCGGGATATAAATGCTGTACTTTTTGCATCGTGGCAGGAGAACTTATAGACTGACGCGTGCCAGCATTGAAATTCATGATCAGGGAACAGTGCTACACTCACTCTGAAGAATACCCTCACAAAGATAATTGTGGGGAATACAACCCGAGAAAAGCCAAGGAGGTATTATGATGCAACCGGAGGTCCGCGTTGCTCTGTTTCGTCTTTCCTGTTCTATGTGGAAAAACTTATCCAGACTGAATTGCCAGTGTTTTTGGCAAAAACCGAGACGTCGGCCTATGGAAAGTATATCCGATCAGGCCCGTGGTATTGTAATGTTCCTCTCGGAAGAATACCATGCTGATGAAACCATGAGTGAAATCCATATCAAGTCAGGAAAGAAAAGGACGAAGATCTGGTTAGCAAACAAGAAAAAAAAAAAAGAGGTCGGTGGGTTAAAGTAGAAGGCGAGGCAAATCATGTGTGCGATACGAAGTGCGACTAGCTGCAAACTAGGAAGAATCCTTGAATCAGCTTGATTCAAATCCGCTACCATCCATGAAACAGTGTCTGGGCCACCACTCCGAACAAAGCATACAATATCTACTGCTTAGGAATCCAGGAAGGTGTAAGGGGGGAACCAAAAACAGGTGGTGGGAAAGGGGGAAATGGGGAAAATACAAAATCAATATCAACAACCACAGTGGTGACGAACCAGGACAGTCAAAAAGGCAACACGCTCCTGCAGAATTGGCGGCTACTACCATCTTCTGCGTAACAAATAGGTTAGTGCGTACGATAAGGAACTTGCTGACATTGAGCTGATCTGCAAGACCTAACAAATTCTCCTGGCACCGTGACAGTGCCTGTGAACATCACACACAAGCGCCAATGTGCAAAACAAACCACACATTCCAACTTCCGCACGTGTGGTAAATATCTACAACAGTAGAAACGGCCACCAAACTTGTACATGTTTATGTTGTCCTGCTGATTGTTTTTCTGCATCAAAACAGTTTGAATTACAAAGCAATTTTAAGACTTTTATTCTGTCAGGACTTTTAAAAATGTTGCCATGGGAATTGAAGAATTGAACTTTTGGAATTTGTTACTGTTTGCGTTTTGCTGTTTAATTTTGGATTGTTTAATTGGAACACTTGGAAGTTGGATCCTTGAGAACTATCGGTAATTACCAAATTTTGTTAACTTAAACCATGGCCTACACATATTAAGCCTATGTTAAAGAATATTGGCTTAGAATTTCTTTTAACCAATCAAGATACAAGACACTATATATTCGGTATATAACACACATATTTACTGCTTTTTTATTCGGGGCTGGTTGAAACTATAGGCCCCTCGGTGATCTCGAAGACCATACTATGCCCCTCGCCTTACGCCTCGGGGCATAGTATGGTTCGAGATCACCTTGGGCCTATAGTTCAACCATTCCCCTCATAGCAGCCAATATTTGTATACCATGACCTGTACAGTTCGACCTTAACACAGAATATTATCGATCTTGGTTTATTCTGTACTGGGTACAACCACCATCATCCGTCTTTATGTAGATTTTATTCAGTCATCGCGTATGTCTATTTGCGGGGATATTTCCTACATACTTCTTTTTTTCACTATTTGGTGTTTTGTTAAGGCTACATTTAAGTAGTTATCTTTGATGTATAAGCTAAAATATGCATTTTTTTCTCTGGCATTAAAGCTATACCTTCCAATGAATTTCTACTGTACTTTCAAATCAAAAGAAAACTCCCGCAAATGTCAGTTGACTTTGTTGCACTCAAACATCCGCTTAGAATTAACGGGGGATAGCATACCATTCCTGAATATTCTATCTGAAGGTGTTTTTGGAGCTTACTAGTTTCCGACCATGTCGAGCCGCGCGAGACATGTCAGAACTAGTAAGCCTATACGTTGCATATATGCCATGCTAAGAATTAAATGCTATTATTTTCTAATTATTCAGTACCACTTGGTACTATATAGACTTCGGGCTACCATGACCCCCGCCTGCACCCCCCCGGGGATTTTTGAGACAACCCTTTTTGTGAAGCTCATACAATAAGCAACTGAAGGCAGGTTGTCTGCAAATCCCACCCTGGGTTAAACGGAGAGGGCGCTTTTTCAAATGGCTGCCAAAATTCAACCACCCCCCTTCGGGAGAGAAGTCCCAACACGCTCTACCACAACACAGAAACATACAACAGCACTTGATTTGTGGACCAATGGCTAGCTATCGTCCTCCCTTTCCATTGATACCAAAATGAGTAACCCCAGCCTAGCTTACGTCACAAATGACGTCATAAAGTTCGCATTTTACAAAATGGTCAAATTTCCATAGACATACCATAGGGAAAATTCAAATTTTCGCCAAAATGTTAGGAATTCCAATTTTCATGCGTTGTTTGGCTCTACTTTATGGAAACTGTCTGACTAGTTT
>JAMKCH010045298.1:0-23045 GCA_023653785.1 Ophioderma brevispina | reverse complement strand
CTGTAGTATTAGCATCCTCTAAATCCCCATTTTTTGTGAATGGGTTAACCGCAGCTTTCTTTTCCATATTTGCGGCAAAGATTCCCATAACAAGTGACAATTCAATTCTTATTTAAACTTCAACATGATAGTCTTGCAAAATTTCCAAAATTTGCTAGTGATGTCATCCAGGCCAACTGCCTTCTTTGAACTTCATTGCACGTATCTCTTATCTACAAAATCACACGAAATTTGAGGCATATCAAGTTGATGTTTATCCCCATCTAGGTCATATAAACATTGTGGACCATGTTTTTCCACAACCATCATCACACCATTTCCATTACACCTACTGCATTGTTATCAATCATTTATCGGTAACAACGTGGAAATGGTGATTGAAGCCATTAGCAATGTCCCCATTATCAGTGGTTAAAAAAGTTACCATCATATAAAATAGAATATTGGATTGGCTATATTCTTCATAGGGAATTACATTTCTCAGAGTTTGCTATAGATTATGGGATCGTTAAACCCTGTATTAATCGTTCTTTGGTATTAATTACATTTAGCTTCTAGCCATCTGCGTTGCTGGTTGCGTGCTCTTTTACGCTCGCCAGTCGGCGTATTGTTAGACGTATGGCAATACGGTTGAGAGTATATTATCTGGCCCAAAAATAATATTAATGAGGTTGCAGTATTTCAGTTATGCTAATAAAATTAGTCAATTAGCAAAAGCGATATCCTGTATATAGGCTTGCTACTCTACACCTACACTTATGTATCAGGATAAGTTTGGGGGGTGATCAACCTTTACTAAAGGTCTATGCTATAAAAATGAAGATTACCATCTTTAACAGTGTGACCACAACCCCTCGACTTAAAGCATAACCAGCAACCTTTGGAAGAGCGCCCCCATTTTTTTAAAATTTGATATTTTTTGGACAGTTATGTTGGTAAATGTCTAGAAACTATAAGCCTACCTACGAACGAGAATCCGACAAAGCGTTTTGATCATAACCCAGCGCTGGTGTAATTGGGATCCAGATTGTCTTTTACAAGTATTTACCAAGCCTCTATATTGCTTGGATCCACATTAACACTTAAGTGACCAAGGGGGGGGGGGGTTCCTATGGTCCCCCAAAAATTTGTTTCGGCTGGCCGCTTTAGGTTGAAAGATATAATACCTTTTTCATGTAGATCCTTGCCTTTTTGTTTAAATCTATTAATTGTGTTTAATTAACTTGTGAATAACTAAGACACACTATTAAAACTATGTGTGACATCAGTGTATCCTATTAACACTTAAGTGACGGGGGGGTCCTAGGGCACCCTTCCAATTTTTTTTCGCGCGGCCCTTTCGCGTGTGATTTTTGCGCCTGAAATTTTTTTGTAATTGTTCTGCCTTTTAAATGCGCTTCTTTTCATACCAAATTATTAAAAAATCGTCCAAGCCGTTAAGTGAGTTAATTAGTGGGGGTCCCATGGAACCCCCCCCCTTGGGCACTAACGGAAGTAATTTGATAATATTTTTAAAAATAAGATACGAACCAAGAACCACAAAGCATTTTTTTTTTTGCTGATATAAGTGTCCTGGTGGGCGCTGTTGCTACCAACACGCTTTCAAATTTTCGCTGCTATTTTCCTGCGAAAATTTGCCGATTTCGTTCGGCAGAACATGCTTTATTTCTCTCTTCTGGAACACCTTCTGTTTAACTTTTGAGAGTGTTGGGACTCTTCTGTTTCGCAAAATGGGTAGCGATACTCATTGTTTCGATGCAGGATTGGAACCTATATGCCACGTTCATACGGCGGTAATTTAAACGTGGCCATATGGGCATTGTTCTTGATCAGGCCCGTACTTCACTAGCTATCCGACTGTGTATGTTTTACGCTATTGTGTATTGCTATGGATGTGGAAGCTAATCCCGTTGTGAAAGCAGATATATTCCCAGGTGGATCCATAGTCCGGGGCTCCATATACGATAACGGACATAAGCGTGAAACGAATGTTGCGTAAAGAGTCAACTGAAATCGATGCCCTATTGTTCACCATTGTTTCCGTACTAAGTACGGCCGGACAATGGTTACTTCAAACACCGGTCCACTCCGTATCGCGACTACTAAAACCACCTGTTACTGGATGAATCTACAGCTCAGACTATTCTAAAGGAAATACGCGAAATCAAGCAAACCAGGATTCCCTCTGCAGTCTACGATAACAAAAAATCGACGAGTTGACGCGGGAACTAAGGAACTTTAAGAAAGATGTCACAGACGCTAAAGAAGACGCAGCCGCATCACAGAAGGAAACCCGTGAATTGCGGCAGGAGATGGATCGTATGCAACGCAAAATTGATCAACTGGCAGAGTCCAAGCAACGCCTTGATCGATAAACTCACTCTGCAGAAGCATATGCTTGGCTGCTATCGGGAGATTGAGTGGTAACGCAATTTTCGGGCGGTTTGCGTTCAAAACATTTTTTTAACGCACTGTTTGTCCCCTGTTTGTGCTCAATGGTCCGTATTTTACCTAAGCATACCTGTAGATAGTTTGTTGACTATATACTGTTGTTGGTGCCTATTCTTTGGCAGTCGCCCGTTTTTTGTTGGCAAAATTGGCATACTTCTCTTGAGAATTTCTGGGTCGCTGGTTTTTTTGATTTAAAAATGGCGTGTATTACCATTGGTATTACCATAATCCTCTTGGCCTTTGTTGTTTTCCATACCATCATGCAATCTGATGGACTGTCTATTTATCGCACAGGGAAATAATTCTTAAACAACGTCAAGGAAAATCTGGAATGTTCGCCCTCATTTTATACGTTGTATGTGATCGTTTGGCAATTGAAAATAACAGCTAGCTGTAGTAATACCCCACCAAATTACGATTTTTTGAAAGGGTCCGAATACCGCCTCCAACACAAACGGAACTCAAAAATAAGAAGGTGTGCTCAAAACCTTTAGCACAACTGGAATGGTCCCAATTGTTATTTCATCATCGAAAGACAAAGGGTTCAACACAGGTCAACTCAAGTGTTTAAAAAATTTGAAGTTTCTACTATCGGAATTAACCCAATTTGGTTGGGATTAAATACTGAGAGGAAATATTATGGGCTAACACGCTTTAAAGAAAGTGTACATTCTCGGGTGATTGGAGCGCAACAGATGACACACCGCAATGTGTGATACCAAAAATCTAAGTTAAATAAGTTCGATATACTAAACATCCATATGCGATTGAAGTGTCCCCACGTGTTGGAATTGCTGCCCATTTGATCACATAACAGAATGCTACAATTTTCAATGAATTCCCACCAGATAGAAGGATTAATGGTCCAAGAAGCCAACGTAGTTGTACCCTGGTAGTAGTACAAAATAACAACATTATGTTGCGTTTAGAGACGGGAAATTCAGTCAGTGAGCGTTTTTAGGTACTGTTATGCAACTTAAATGTTTTGATGAGGCCATTTGCTCGTTGCGCCCATTCTACACTACAATAGCCCTTTCTAACGTAAAGTGGGGATCCATTTACGTTAGATATTTCGAACCAAAGCCGCCGGGATAACGCTCCTTTTTCAATGGTGGTGGGAGGTAGTAAGGACGAGTCCCCGGGACGCGTTCCAGAAGCTAAAGTAAGAAACGTAATATCTGATAAATTAGATCTGGATGGAGATGAAATCGCCCAAAGCGTTCTTTTCTTTCTTTCTTATACTGGCACAACGTCCCATGCGGAACAAAACGAGCAGGAATAGGTGTGCGCAAAATGATGGTAACAGCTTTTTTGAACTGTAATTGTCCGTGATATTGACGATATCTGGTGGCAGATTATTCCAGTCTTTAGTGGTTCTGGGAAAATAAGAGTACTTATAGGCGTCTATACGAGTATGATGTTCAATATATGCCACGGGCTGTGGTGATCTGGTTTGCCTCTCTGGGTCGGCTGCAGGTAGTTTTGAACTGGAAGTGCCAGTTGCCCCCCTATGGGCTTTATGCAGTATGCATAATCTTGAGATTTTGCGTATTGTAGAGAGCATGTCCCACTCAAGCTCCCGGGTAAGTTTCTGAAACAAATATTTTGCCAATAAAATATTGTTGTACTATAGTCTTACTGCACTTCCTTTGTATTTTTCCCACTTTCTGTATGAAGTTCTTTGAGTGGGGGATCCCAAATGGCTGAACAATATTCCAATGTAGGTCGTACTAGAGAGACATATGCAACCATTTGGTTTCCTTGGTTGTAAACATACCCAAATTTCTTCTAATGAACCCAGGTTGTACTTGCTGTTGATGTAATTCTTGTTTATGTGCGAGTTCCATTTTAAGTCCTGTTGGATGTCTACTCCCAAGTATGTATGCGAAGTTGTTTCCGGATGGTTGGTTTTTGAGTTTGTCTTGTGACGGATTTGAGATGTGGATCGGGAATGCGTAGGAACGTAACATTTGTTTGGTTAAATATCTTTTGCAACGGGACTCCTCCCACTGTGATAGTGTATCCAGATCTTTTTGGAGGAGGTGTGTGTCCGAGATGGAAGTGATATTTCTATAGACAACACAGTCGTCAGCAAAGTGTCGAACGGTTGATTGCAAATTATGAGGTAAATCATTTATATAGATTAAAAATAACAAGGGACCCAGGACAGTCCCTTGTGGAACGCCTGATTCGACTTCTGCCCACTCTGAATATTCACCTCCCACGACGACTCTGCTTCCGATCTTTCAGGAAGGCTGATAACCAATCATTGATTTTACCATTAATACCATATTTGTTGCATTTGAGTAGAAGGCGGTTATGGGGCACTGTGTCAAATGCCTTTGAGAAGTCCATTATGATGACGTCAGTTTGTGTTTTATTATTTAATGAACTGGTAAAATCATGAACGGTTTGAATGAGTTAGGTCTCGCAGGAGTGGCCGGGTCTGAAGCCGTGTTGTGATGCGGTTAATATTTTATGTTTATCCAGGTACTTCATCATGTGTGAGTGTATTATATGCTCAATTATTTTACAGGTAACCGATGTAAGAGAAACGGGCCTGTAATTACTTACTTTGGATCTTTCACCCTTTTTGAATATAGGAGAGATGTTAGCTTGCTTCCAGTCAAATGGGAGATTTCCAGAATCAATAGACCTTTGAAAAATAACTGTTAAAACCGGAGCAAGTTCATGGGCAAACTCTTTCAGAATTTTTGGCGATATCCCGTTCGGACCACAGGCTTTATTGGGGTTTATATCTTTGAGCAGCTTTTCAACTCCCTCCACCGAGACAACAATGTCTGGGATTGAGGGGAGTTTGAGTGAATCACAAAGAGGCATTTCATCCATGTTTTTGAGCATTCAAGAGCTCAGCTTTTTCCTTGTTTTCTGAAACCATTTTGCCCTGAACTTTTAAGGCACGAATGCCAGTATTATCTTTACGGAGGTTTTTCACGAAAGACCAACATTGTTTTTTGGATTCGAGACAGAAGTTTTTAATAATTTCTGTGAATTGATCTAATCCCCTTGTGTGAGTTCTTGCGTATTTGTCTAAATGACTCCCAGTCAGATTGATCTTTACTCTTGCGGGCTTTATTATAAGCCCTTTGCTTACGGTTTAATAATCTTTTCACTCTGCCATTTATCCAAGGAGCCTTTTTTTGGCAATTCACTATTTTGGAAGGGATGTATTTATCCAAAGTGGCCAGAAATTTGTCCTTGAATTGACCCCATAGAGCGTGTCCATAGATTGAAATCCAAAAGACAAACTGCCCCTATAATCGTGAAATTTAGTTTCTTCAAAGACAGAAAGGCGGTTCTCAATGCTGCCAAGAAATTGAAAGGCTCTCCCATCTCCATAGCTGACGACTTCACTGTAAAGGTGAGAAACATAAGACGTAAACTCTTACCGTTTCTGATTGAACAAAAAGAGAAAGGTAAAAAGGCAAAACTGTCATATGACAAACTAGTCGTTGAGGGGACAACCTATGTGTGGAATGAAGAAACAAGTAGACCTACCTCACTTTAGGATCTTGGCCGAAGTCCTGGTTCAACGTTAAAGAGACACTGGCACATTTGAAAAATAGTGCGCCCTCAAGATCTTTCAAAATCGATATTTTTGCATGGTTGTATAAAGGCTTTTATATACAAAAGCCCTCACCCGAAATGATTAAGACCAAATCAGCTTCCTTATGGGTAAACAGAACGATTTTATAATTTAAACGTCGCCGGCGACGTTAAATTCAGCAGACGACGAAAATGGCGTTTAACACAATAACACGCACGCCGTATGCATGTTTCCCACGCTATGCACACTGTTTGATCAGTCTATAACCTCTGTGGTTTTAATATCAGTGAGTACGAGTCAAATATATTATGTATTCTAATATAATATACTGTAGTATACATTTCTGTCACGTACGATATGTTATGCTGAATAAACTGAATCTTGAATCATTAACCACCTGATTAAGAGATTCAATATGGCTTCCAATACAACAAAGCATCTGATATTTATCTATTTTTGACCGTAGAATGGTAAAGTGTTATATATACCAATGCTTTAGCAATCAATATATTAATTGAAACCATTATGAATAGCTTTCAACAATTTGATAAGTAATCAAATCAATAAACCATTCAAGATGGTTCCAAATGGCAAAATTCATTACTACATACAGCCAAGAGCTGCCATGTTTGTATATATCACTATAACTGATTCAAAGCAATTTAAATATCATAACTTATCAAATTGATTGATATCTGCAAGATGGCATCCTGGATAGGCGTGTAATATGGCTGCAAATGGCAATCAGTAAATGGCGGTAATTCATTCACGCTGTAGGCTAAAGATATATATTTTTTCGTTTTTAGTTGGATTATCACTTCCAAAAATAGAAGTAAGGCTAACTTAAGAGTCATTGAGTCGTTATTCATCAAATATCCCAATATGGATACCAATGGACGCCCAAAACCTACCAAAAACAAATTCAATTAATTGATTACGTGGTTACAGAATCATATGTTAATTGGTTAAAATGCATGAGTGTTTGAACGAGACAGGCTGAAAAATTACAATTTTTGAGTGAACAAGAGATGAATGCTTTGTGTTTTGGTAGCCATTTTGATTTGTTTGCGTTTCTACAAAAATGCTCAAGGTTTCTCGTCTGGCATCCATCGGATTCAGAATCAGTATAAAAAAAACTGGTCTAGAAACCGTGGAAAAACATTATATATATAATAAAACAAGGTTGATGTTAGTTATTAATGAATCTGTAGGCTGGACTATATAGGTTATTAGACATGAATTGGGTTTTGAAGATAGCTCCCAAGTAACTGCAAGTCAACTTCATAACATCGTAGGTCTGGGCTCAGTGGACTCATTTACATGCATTTTGGGCCTAATCTGAATATGGCCATGAATATGCATAGTTTTGAAATAAAAGAACGAAACATTTGAATAATTAAATAATAATAATACCCCCTTATAATGTGTACAAATCAGCCAGAAAGGCTCATGGCGCAGACAGAAAAACCAACCGATACAAAACAGAGAAATATACAGAGTATTGCAAATTCTAAACTTGATTCTGTTCATACGCAATGTGAATGAAATGAAATTGTTTGGATATGTGGGCTGTAATGGTTAAGACATCTTTGTATATTACCAACACATTTGCAACCAAACTTTGACTGTAATGGCCCAATAGACCGTATGCAATAGCCAGCCATGTTGGTGGACAAGATAGACGCATTCCAGTACTACAATCATTCACCTGTCAATGATCCCTGTGCAATCGCTAAACATGGATCGATTAACAGCTGAATGTATTGTAGTCGTGAAATGTATGCATCTTGTCCACCAACATGTCTGGTGGCTGACGTCATATTGAATACGGTCTATTACCTTGTTGATGATGTGCACATAATCCCTAGCAACCACCTGCTATCTAGTTACAAGCTCACTGCATTGTGCATCTTCTTGCCAAACGCTCTTTATAGTCCACGCAATCAATGAAAAATACTAGGTACACCTGGACAAAATTGCTACAGAAGGTTTTCTTGCTGTAACCAGCAGTAACAGATCTCCCAAACAACATATCAAAAAGGTAGAAAAAGGGAAGCCTGGCAGGACATGGCTAATTTGCATTTATCTTAAGTGGAAGATAGCGCCCATATTTCGACAAAGGTATATAGCTCATAAATGCATGTTTAGGAAGATTTTCCAATTTTCTGTTAGTATTTGAACATGTTTTGCATGGCTATGCCTGCAAGGTGTGTAGCACTTGCAAATTCTTTAAAAAAAGTGGATAATTTTATGCAAACTTGTGATAAAAGTGGATAGGAGGAAAGAAGAAAATAGGAGTCATTAAGTATTTGAACATTTTAAAAAGGGGTTCATTTGGTAATAGCCTGAGTAATAGGTAGGACAGCAGCATAAAAAGGCGGCCAAGCATTATAGACGTCACCAAAGTCAGCATCTTACAGACCTTGACTACGCAGCTCTAACAGAGGATGTGATGTGCTGCACAAGATCTACTACAAAGCATCATTTGAGAATACTGCAGATAAAGTCAGCCTACATCTAAATGCCAAGAGACGGAATGGAATACATTACCGTCAATGAGGAAGAGAATCATCAACCTATCTGCAGTATACACGGTATCCAACTCAAAAGGGTTAGACCTCAAGTACCTCGGGTCTTATGTTGGACAGCAAGAAAGACTCAAGAGTTAAAGGACCGTGGCCTGATCGCTAATAGCATCGTCCCCATATTCCAAGATTCCCGGGCCAAGATTTTACCGTAAGTGGTCAACTTTTTGGTATTTGAAGAAAGCTACTATTTTTCTAATTTACCCTGTGAATCTTAGGGCTAAAGGATATTTGGTTTGGAAGTTATGAGTGAAAATGTACCCATTTTGGTCGACCGATATTAATTTTACACATATAGGGCTAAGAAAATCATCTTTTTAGCTCTCACATGAAAACGGGTTGAAATATCAGCCCAAAACTCTACAGATGAGGTTTAGAGGTGAAGACCATTCTATCAAGATGAAAACTTTATTTACTTAAGGGGTTTGACGTGTTAGTGATCTACTCGATAAAATTGTCTAGAATTCACATTATATGGTATTTACAACGGTGCTGATTAAGAATCTGAAATAAAAAATGGGGGTCACCGACTTTGTTTTGGAGCTATAGCCAAAACAAAAAAGTATGTACTTTTTAAACCACGCACGTCTATTGGAAAAGTCAAAATTTGACGTTTAGGTCGCCTACAAAATAAAAATGTCTCGATAAAATTTTGTAATTTCTAAATATGTTGAGGTCCCGAAGTCGTTCTTCAAAATTTTGAAATAAAAAATGAGGGTCACCGACTTTACTTACTTTTTCCATTACACGCCGAAAACCCCTGAAATTGGACACTTTTTTCAAATTGGGCGTCTTGTTGGGCGGCAAGAAAAATCCGCGCCACATTCGGCATGCAGCAGAGCAGGAACGCAGGCGTAGACTATGCGCGATTTTAATAAACGCAAACAAACGCACAGTTATTCGCGGTATCTGCACATAATACTTTCGCAGCTCAAAACTAAAATTCTTCTATTTGTCCATGACTGGGCTCTAAACAGAATGCTTAAGGTGTAAAGCAGCTTGCGCGTAAACAAATCACACGTCAAACCCCTTAAATCGGGTCGTCCCCTTCTAATATATTGTATAATAACCAATATATAGGCAAATATGGCACATAGGTTTTATGCAAATTAGCATGTCTTGCCATGCTTCCTTTTTTCTACCTTTTTGATATGTTGTTCGGGAGGGTTTATACAACAAGTTACAGCAAGAAAACCTTCTTTAGCAGTTTTGTCCAGGTCATACCGTAGATTGAGTGGACTATTAGGATAGTATGTGACAATTAACACCTGACATTGTGAGCCCACAGGTAATTCATCCACACCATTACAAAGCCATTACAAACCTCTATTCTAGCCTTCTTAGAGTTATCAATCATTTGTGATTTATATATGGTCATCATTTTGTAATAGGGCCCTTGGGCTTTCTGCTCTGGTTACTATTTCTGAAGGCTCTCTCTTTTACTGAAATGATGTATAGTGCTATATATAAAGAGGCAGGTACAATGTATGGTTGTTATCATTGGATGTCCTTAAATTCTACTTAGAATATATTAAACCAAAATGACACACACGTGTCAATCATATAGCTACTCAGTTTAAAATTTGTTTCCTTTTTACCAAAAAGGTCAAAATAAGTCCAAACATGTCTAATCTTAGATCAGTGGTTTTGAGATGGCTTCCCAAATGACTGATGATGATTTGAGAAGCCATCTAAAAAAGCACTGCTTTGTATTTTACATAATATATATAATATCCACCAATATTGAAAGATATAACTCAGATTTAATTTTCTCTTTTTTCTTACAGCCTCAAAATAAAGAGTCTGTCAGGACGTAACCTTGAGAAAGTCTTGGCAGTTCACCTAGTTCATTGTAAGGTTCTTGTGTTCGCAGAAAGTGACAAGAGAGTGCCAATACAGGTAAGAGATAAATAGGATTCATAAATGTTTAATACGAGAGAAGAAATGTAATTGGACAAAAATCGTGCATTGATATCATTACACGAGCTTAAATTATTTTATATACAACGTTGGATTGATTTATTTCATGGGCGGATCTGTGCATCTTTTCACTAGAAACATTACTGCATTGGATTTCATGACTTTTGGCAGTACTTACGAGGTTAAAAGAAAGGAGGCAAATAAAACTAGGCTAAACCCCTATAATGCATCCCAATTTAAACAAAGACAAATAACTGAAAGATTTAGACTTATAACACAGCACTCATGGTTAAAACTTAGGTCTATTAAGTTAAAAGGTATACATGGTATAGCCCTCCTCCAGGTCACCCAAGCCCCATATGGGGTAACACTTCTAGGTTTGCTCATACTCTACTTTGTAATTTGTCAAGAAGACTTCATCTTTCAACTTGCAATTGGCAGGTTTCAGACCACTTCCAAATGATAAAATTCTAAGTTATTTTTTTATTTATACAGCAGTCAAAACATTCTTTGATAGTTACAATCCATGGGCTTGATCTTTCAATATATGTAGTGCCTTCTGTGTTTGGAGTGATATATGTCAGTGTTTTGAGTGACATATCAGTGGTATGGTGTATGATGATCGAATTTGTTAGTATTTCAAGCGCATGACCATGTAATTCCTTCATTTCAACATTAAAGGAAAAGTCCAACAAAGAAAAAATATGCAAAGAAACCGAAACAAACCTATACTATACAATCACTTCACGGATGTTTGTCTTTGTGTGAAAACTAGAGAAGAAATTAATGCTTTTTGTTTATTGACTGCTAGAGCTGATGGCAGTGACATCATTGTGTATCTGGCAAGCTTTTTTGTCAGATTCTGAAAAAGAATTTCAGATATCACAGTTTTTGTTGTTTTCTATAGATGTGTTTATAGATATTGATCTGATTAACATCAAATGTTGTAGTAGTCATGGGGAAAATACCGGCCATTAAATTTTGTGTATTATTTAATGACGGGACCTGGGTGTTTTTTGTGTGCAGATCATGGACATTTTTAGTCATAAGGAGGCTTAAATGCCAGAGTTTTTATTAAGATGCTGCAGTACCAATCTTTTTTTTACCATGGTTTTTATCCCCCTTAACAATTGGTGGTGAAATTTGAACACTATTTTTACAGTATATACAATAAATACATCGCAAGATCATAAAAATATGACATTAATATTTCTGATTCTGTAATAATACTTGTATTCGCTTTGGAGTTTTGTAAACTATGGGGAAACATCTGTCTAACAAGTGTTATGACTTCTCGTAAGACATCTGGAGTCAGAATCCCTATCAAACACAAATAAATGAGCATTGTGCACAAGTGAATCTAAATTTTATATAATAAAACAGTTTTAATGACTTTAATGTCTGGTTCAAGAATTTGGTAGTCCAAAAATTACATAAATTACACACCATATTTAAGATTATAAATTACTTAGAGTTTGCTAGTGTCCTGTGTTAAAGCGTTGCAGTTCAATGACGATATGTCCTCACGCGAAGAACTCCAAAAGACAGCGCTCACAATTCAGACAAAACTCCTCAGGTATTATCTTCCAGGGAATCTTCTCAGTTCCTGAAGTATCTTGTCCAGCAGTTCAAGACGTAAAGGTTAAATTAAGTCCTCGACGATAATAAATCCAGCAGTAAATATCAGTCCCAGATATCACCACGATTTCTATCTGTCACAATTTGGAATCCTATTTTGATTCCAGGCACTTTGCAGCTTTCAAAGATGACGTAGAATAATTACAGCAACTCTCTCACATGGAATATATATATCCTGGCACTTGGTACTTGGTGTCTGCTTCCTTAATGGCAGATAAAACTAGCTATCTTCTGGCTACTTGTTAGTAGTGGTGCCGGCAGAGAGTCCTTCCAGTGATGTATTTAACTACCCACAGATAGATTCCCCTTTATAACAATAATCATTAACATCATTCTCATGCATAAACATAACTTACACTAGCTGACCAATCGGATTCATCACCCGAATTACATCACTTCATTATATAACTCTATGGGGAATTCCCAGATTCTTGCAATATTTTGATCTTTTAACGCATAAACAAGCTTCTAAGTTAGCATTCCTTGGGGAATTCCCCACTTCCCCTCTTGTGCACTCTAAACATGTTGCAGTTTGCAAAACAACTCTAGGGAATCACTCTTTTTCTCTCTGTTAGAGTAAACAAAGTGTTTTTTTCCCTGGGAGAATCTTTTCTCAAATTAAAAATGAGAAAATATATTTTTAAAAGTTTTAATCAGAAATGGAGGCCATATAACCTCCTCCCCCTTAAAAAGAAAATTTGATGAAATAAATTTTCCAAAATCTGGCTTTATACTTACATTTTGTGGTTTAATTTTACATACAATTTATACTTGCAAATTTTACACTTTTTAAAATGTTCTTGCATTGCTGCCTTCATTCTATATTAAATAAAATTGTAAATACTAAATTCCCTGAACAAAATTTAGGCAGCCTGGACAAGGCATCAGCCATGACATTATCTTTTCCTTTTGTATGGTCTTATGTCATATTGATTCTTGATTCCATTCTGTTGTATTGGTATAGCCATCGGCATACAAAAGCTAATTTATTTGGCGGGGGGGGGGGGTGGGGGGGGGGGGGGGGGGGGGGGTCCAGTGATGGAACTTGCCAATACCCCTTCAACAAATCATTTGCTAACAAATTTGGCATTTCCACTCTATCTATGCATCATCAATCCGTGGTATCTGATATGAGTCGGTTTTGGAACGAGGTTGACTTTCCGAAAATCTGGTGACCATCGAAATGAACCATCACGTTTGGGAACCAGAATACATGGGGTGCTCCATTCACTATTGCTTTTGCTCTACATTCCATTGTCCTAACATGTATTTCACTTCATTTCTGACATGTTGCAACTCGATTGGATTCACCCTAAAATAAAGGACGTTGCTTACAGGCTTGGAGGCCCCTACATCTATTTCATGGTTATGACATGTGTCTCACTTGTACTCAGGAATATGTTTTTCCCCACTCATGAACTAACTCTTCGGGGTCAATTCACCTTGCTGACTTTCTGGGAGGTTAACTAGTTTCTTGTCTAAATTGCAAGTATGTCAGAAGTTTGCAATTTTGACACCATAATCATTTCTGTGTTTACAGTGCTGTCTTGTCCAGGTACTGACTTGTTGTCATCATTTGTAACACACATCAACTCTAGATGACATTAAACAGCAGGCTTTCTGTCATCATCTTTTCAGTTATACCGTTGAGCATATTATTTGACATCCTTGTCGACTTTTTACGTCTACCTGGTGTTTTGATCACATAGTCAAGGTCTCCCACATTTACTCTCCATCTCATATGTCCAGATAACTTTGGCTTGCAAAGGATGCCCTTGTAAGGAAAAGTGCCAAAACTCGGTCACCTGGTTTGAATACTCTGTTCCTGGCCTCTTTGTCATACCATGTTATCATTTTTGCTGGCTCTGTTTGAGATTGTTTGCCTGGACTTAGTTTGTGTGTCAAAGCATAGTCGTCAGCCTTCACGGCTGATTCACGCAAACTGTCAATTGTGTTTTCATCCGATGGTTTTGATATCGTATGTACGACCTGTTTGAAACTCTGGTCACGAACAGTCAACTCCCTAAGTTGACCAAATTTTGCCCGACTTCTTTTGAGAGAAGCCGCGATTCAAACATTTGCTACTTTACCAGGGCAAATTCTACATGGGTTTGGTCATCCTTTTTCTGACAAGACCGTAATTTTTGTCTATATGCCTCTGGCACCAATTCATAGGCCTTTGAGCACTGCCTGCTTACCTCGTCATAATCACTACTCTGTCTAATGACTGGCCAATATATTTTGGCTTTACGGCAGGATGGAACACTGACGGTAGCAATAGGGTCCAAACTCCTTGGGCAGTCAAGCTATGGCAATTTTCTCAAAGTGTAGAAGTATTTGGTCTACTTCTTGTTCCTGAATTTTTGGAACCAGGCGAATATTTTTCGCCGCATTAAATCCAGAGGCTTAGAAGAGTCTTATGAGCTAGCCTGTATTGTTTCAATTTTTTCTAACTCTAACTGAGCTTCAAGCTCTTTTTGTTTCATCTCATTTGCAATTTTTTCCTTTTCCATTTCCTTTTGTATTTGCAATTCCTCTCTTTTGCTTCATTTCATTTTGCATTTCCATTTCTTTTTTGCTTTACTTTTGCATCTGTATTTGCAACGTTTCCTTTTCTAAATTCCATTTCTTTTTCTTCTGCTGCATTTGCAGTTTTTCTTTTTCCCATTTCACATTCAGCTCTTTCAATTTGACGGCATCACCTGTGCCCTGTTCCAGAACCTCTTCTATCTATCCAAATATGAACTATCCCAAACATCTTCCTGGACAAATTTTTCAATCTATTATGTTTGATCACTTGCTTTCTCATAGCTTTTGCCTCAGTCCTAAATCTTGGCTAGTTTCATTAACCAGGCCTTTCCCTCAGCTCATAACTTCTCCCATTATTTGCCCTATGAACTCTTTTGGATTAAACTCCATTGTGGTTGTCTCTACAACACAATACACTAACCTGAACCAAACTACAAGATGTAACATGTAATACACACAAATTTTGTATGCCTAATGTGCACAATGTTTACAATATTAATCACACTTTTAGGTGTGTAAATTTGACAATAAGCTCAAATTTAATCTCAATTCAATTCCCGGACGAGCCCCCATTCTGTTGAAGTCCTCGTTGACGTCTGAGGGTCAGAAGGTACCTAGTCAAACACAAATAAATGAGCCTTGTGCACAATTTGATTTTGGGTGATGATCTAAATTTTATATAATAACACATTTTAATGATCTTTAATGTCGGTTACAAGAATTGTTAAATGTCCAAAAAAATTACATAAAATTACACACCATATTTAAGATTATAATTACTTAGAGTTTGCTAGTGTTCTGTGTTGAAAGCGTTGCAGGTCAATGCGATATGTCCTCAAAGCGAAGACTCAAAATGACAGCGCACAAGCTCATACAAAACTCCTCAGGATATATTCCAAGGGAATCGTCCTCAGTCCTGAAGGTAATCTTGTCCAGCAGTCAAGACGACCAACACACAGGTTAAATTACGTCCCTCGACGATAATAATCCACAATATATCAGTCCAAGTAATCACCACGATTTCTATCGTCCACCAAATTTGGAATCTTTTTGATTCCCAGCACTTTCAGTGTCAAAGATGACAGTAGAATAAGTACAGCCAACTCTGACACATGGAATTATATATATCCTGGCAACTTGGTATTGGTGTCGGCCCTTAATGCAGAGTAACTAAGCTATCTTCTAGGCTTACTTGTTACTGAGTGGATGCTGGCAGAGAGTCCTCCAGTGATAGTATTTAAACTAATCACAGATAGATTCCCCTTTCTAACAATAATCATTACCTCATTCTCATGCATAAAACATAAACTTACACTAGCTGACCAATCGGAATTCATCAACCGAATTACATCACTTCATATATATAACATCTATGGGGGAATTCCCAGGTCTTGCAATGTTGATCTTTTAAGCATAAACAAGCTTCTAATTTTTGCATCCTTGGGGAATTCCCTACTTCCCCTATGTGAACAATCTAAACAGGTGCAGTTGGCAAAAACAACTCTAGGGGACAATAACCTTTCTCTCTTTTATAGGAAACCAAAGTGCTTTTCCGTGAGAAATCTTTCTCAAAATAAAATTGAGCAAATAATATTTTTAAAAGTTTAATCAGAAAAATGGAGGAAATACAAATCTGTCATTGTGAACTATAGTCATTAAAAAGCCTGATGTTTAATCTTTTTTTGTGAAACTTATACAAAAGATACCAATTTTGCAGTGTAAAGCTAGAATATTAATCTTGGATATCTCAATAGCTGAATCTGTTAAAGACACACTATCCGTGATTTGCTAAATCAGCAAATTGAAAAAATCATCAAAAATCAGATTTTTGTATGTATGTAACAGTACAGGTATCCTAACATACCTGCAAATGAATAAGACCAGAAGCAACCTTAATAAGGACAGAAGCGGAGATTTTAGTTCAATACTGTCCGTTCGGAACACTATACTACAACACGTAATGAATGGAGAAATCGTATCTTGGAACACTGCCGTTTTCTTCCTTTATGTCAATTCTACAAGCTGGAAAAGGTAACTTAAGAGAATTTACAGACTATCCTTCACTTGAAGCTAGTCCTGCAAATTTCAAATATTTTCAAATCACTGATGTGTCTTTAAGGTGCAACGAGAGATTTACACATATCAGGTGCCCAAAAAAAAACGTTATAATTCCAATGTAACAGCTAAATAAGTCCAAAATGGCCAACTATGAAAATCATGCCTAATGTATTTTTGGCCCTGACAAGAGTGCAGGAGTTGGGGGGGGGGGGGTCTAATGTCCGAAACTGCTAGGGAGGCATGTATGTTGTACCAAATATTCAACTCCCCATGAACTTTAAACTTGGTAGGATGGCAGACCACAATAACTTCTGGTGCTGTATATTTTGCATCCTGATATCAGCATCTTAGAAAATACTTATTAGCTAATGTGCAAATGAACAAAACCTTAATTACAAAAATTTCTGATTAAAAATGGTTTTTCATTTAAAAGTATGCATTCATATATGGGTGAAAATAATGTTTCATAGACATAAAGAATTGAAATCTGGTGGTTAATAATAGTAATAGTAATGAAAATATAAACTTAAATTAGGTTATAGATACCCTGACAGCAGAAGAATTTAGTATAAGTACATATGGAGTGGTATTTTTAATATTTTGAATCAAAGTTGAATCTAAGTCCAAAATGCTTGCGTAAAGAAACTGGATAATATGTTTCACATTTTATAGGATATTATGGTGAGGGTTAGTCCAAAGCACTATAATGATGGACTTAATATTGGTTATATTAGGCTCCTTTTAAAAATTAAAAAAAATCATAATGTTAACTACAAATTTGTTTCCACCTACCATGCCACAATTACTCTGATCATCCAAATGCACAGATCCCCCCCCACCCCTTGGTAAACGAGGGTTAGACCAAAAATGGGTGGAATTGCCGATATTGACACAGTAAATAGGGGACAATATGTTCAGTTTCTCTTGATAAGTTCATATAATTTGCCATGTTTGAAAAATAATTTTAATGCTTGAAGCCAATTTCCTGTTCTGGTTTTCTCCATTACCATCCTTACCTTGTTTCATTACTCGCCCAATACGAGCACTGTATGTTCATCACATACCATGCCCAGTCATGGTAGACATTTCTTATTACTTGTCTCTGTTTCTGGGTTTCTCCCATTACAGTGCCTTTACTTTGTTTCATTACTCTCACAAGACTAGCACTGTATGTTCAGGCACATAGCCGCCCAGCATTGGTAGACATTTCATATTACTTGTCGCTGTTCTTGGTTTTTCTCCATTACCATCCGTACCTTTTTCATTACTCACCACAAGACTAGCCACTGTCTGTCAGGCACATAACCAGCCCATCATTGGTATAATTTCATATTACTTGTCTCTGTTCTTGCTTTCTCCATTACCATCCGTACTTTGTTTCATTACTCGCCACAAGTACTAGCACAGTATGTTCGGGCCACATGCCAGCCCATCATTCTGCTAACAGTATGCCAACCCCAAAGTTTTATTGACCTCTAACAACTGCACTCATTACTTGCTGACCTCAGACAGTAAACCAGTGGCGTAACCAGCGGGGGGTGCAGGGGGGCAGACTGCCCCCGTCAACTAAATGGTGACGAGAATCTTAAAAATGGGGACGAAAAGAGGGAGAAAAGGGGAAGAAGAGGAGAAGAGAAGGAAAAGGGAAGGAGAAGGTGAAAAGGAGAGAAGAAAAGGGGAGAGAGAAAGGAAAAGAGATAAAACGGGGGGGGGGAGGGGGAAGAGAAGGGAACAATAGTAAGGAAAGGGTCAAGGAGAAAAAATAGTTTGTTTGCTGGGGTGCTCAGTCCTGAAGTGGCTTCTTCCCCCCCCCCCCCCCGCTCTTCAGAATTTCGAACCGTCTAGAAAAAAACTAATGGGTCTACCGGCGAGCGAAGCGAGCCGAAAAAAAATGGGGAAATTCTTGATTCTTGCCCCTCCTGAGGCTCAGGTCTGGTTTACGCCCCTGCATAACCACTTCTGGTAAACCACCCGTGACTTTCATAAGTGGTTTACCAGAAAAAAAGTGTTAATTTAATGCTTGAAGCCATTCGGTTCTTGGTTTCTCCATACCATCCTACCTTGTTTCATTACCTCGCCACAGACTAAGCACAGCATTATGTTCGGAAACGAGCCAGCCCAGTCATTCCGCTAACAGTATATGCCAACTCCTAAAGTTCATTGACCTCTAGCAACCCATGACTTTCTGCCTCAGACAGAAAACCACTTTTGTTAAACCTTATGATAGTATTTTTGGGCGTGGTAGCCGACGGGCTAATTTATGACGGACGTAACCATGGTCTTCTCGGGATTAAATCGTCGGACTTAAGCCTAGTTAGGTCCATAGAGTTAAACCCGATGCGCGTCACACTGCAAAGTTTATTGACAATAAAATCGACCAATTTAGGTCCGGTATAAGTGGACTTATGTCCGCACAGCAGGTGGAGACTATTAAATAGGGTACAATAGAATGTGAGGGGAGATAAGGGGATTGTTTTGTAATTCCATCGGACATAAGTCTGACTAAGTTAATACCGGTAATAAATAACATGTGTAGAACGACTTGAAAAGATTTGAAGGTGTTATACCCAATCACCCCTATTAGATTAAGCTATTTTTCATGCCGTGAACACAAATTACCCGTCCTCTTTAACGAATAAATAAAGTTAGAGGTTCTACGTGTGTTCCAATTTTCTTTGACCATATATGTAATCCTTTATTTCGAAAAGGAAACGAGGTGAGCAAAAGCTCATCTTCGTTCCTTTTCGAATAAGTGATGACATATATGGTCAAAAAGGCCAACGAAGGTGAGCAAAGCTCACAAAAAAAATGTTGCAAACTGTGACCTAACAGCTTTGTGCAGAACCACTGACCTCTACACATGGATAGGGGTCTTAGTCGCCGATTGAAACATCTGGAAGTATAGAAGGAAGTTGGTTTAACTTTGGAGACCGCGGGGAGCTTGAAAGCTAATTAAACCGGTGTGCTGTCGTCTTTTGAAGCCAAAAGAGCTTAGTTTTGGAATCAAAAGGTTCGATTCCGTGGGTGGTCATAAATGAGGACATTAGGACAGACTGATGGTGGTAGATTACCTGGACTGTATTGCACTGCACAAAAAAAGGACCAAAAGCCGACCCAGGGATTTATAGACCATTCTCGCTTACATGCATCCTTCCTGCAAAAATCATGGAACATGTAGTATTGAGCCAATTGCCAAAAACATCTCTCACACAATGCATCTGCTTGATAACCAACACGGCTTCCGGGAAAAATTGTCAACAGACACCCAAATTCTGTTTCCACTTTTTTTACATGATTGGGAATCGACCTTAGCAAGTCGTGGTCAGACTGATCTTATATGGCTGGACTTTAGTAAAAAGAATTTGACAAAGTCCCTCACTGTAAGATTGGCAGTAAAGTTGGAGCATTATGACATCAGTGGTCCTACTCTGAGATGGGCAAAATCAGTCCTCAACAATAGAAGGCAGGCAGTCTCGGTAAGTGGTACCCACTCCAGTTGGATGGATTGTTACATCGGGCGTGCCGCAAGGTCGGTGCTCGGGCCGTTCTCTTTGTTGTATATAAATGATACAGTGAACAACTAACTCACAAATCCGTCTATTTGCTGATGACAGTATCATCTACAAGGAAATCTCCGTGCCAATTGACACATCCATCTTCCAAAGATCTTGGACATAATCGCTAACCGTAAAACATAACAGCGTATTTACATGTATTACGTAAATTTACAGCGAACGACTGTTCCGGCGATTACAGTAATTCGCGGTTAAATTCACAGTTTTTTCGATCGAATTATTGTAAATCTGCGATCGTGACAGTATATTTCTGTCATTACCTTCATGCTGGTGGCGTGATCTAATCGAAGTTACAACGCATGCGATTTGCATTTTCGACATAAATAGTGTTAAATTTCTGAAAACTCCGCGTCTTTCAAATGCCCAGGTCGATTGCCCACTGGGGAGTGTGCAAAATAAATAGCACGTGAACAAGGTCTAGAACATAACAAATTCTTTACGAAACCAAACTTTAATCAAGTAGGGCCACAGTCACAGATAGGAAAACAACCAGACACCCTGCCGTTTGTGGCGACATTCAGCTCAATTTAACTTGAGTAGTTTTTTTTGTGGTGTGCTAGGTTCAATAATTCCTGGTTAAATATATACAATTCCACTTAACACCCTAATTGGGTGCAATTAGTTATTGGTGCTCTGTCACTGCCAAAGAAGATGATACCATTGTGTTGACAAAACCTTGTCATTGTATTTGTATTCCCTGTTCCTCAATCCATGAAAAACCCAGACTATCATTGGCAAAACACACAGCCAGATTTCAGTGAGCCCAATCGTTCAGTGCAGTTGCCAGCTGGAGGTCACAAGTTTTGGAGCTAACTGTGGCTGAAACGAAGTCATTTAAGGACATATTTTTAACTATAACTTTGTTATTCTAGTCCTAGTGAAGAAGCAACCTCTCTCTACGATACAAATTATATTCCTTTATTAACCAACATCATTTGAATTTTGGTGATAATTTTTAATTTTTTTCTGATCGTTCCTACCCCAGATGAACAGTCAAGTAATCGATGTTACAGCACCTTATCCAATCTGTACGCTTTGCTGATACGACAAATACGTAAATCGATCGAGACGAACCTCGGGGATCAAAATTTTGAAGAGTTGCCTACAAGACAAGACAACAGACTCAGTTGTGTGTAGCATAGGGTTACCGCCGATTATCATGCTTGTTGTACGAAAGGACGCAATGGACCCAATTCGATCTGAATCATGAATTAACAGAGTTTGCATACATCAAATATTAAACCAGTGCATACCAATAATTCTAGAGATTCAACTTGGATGGATTTCACAATAAACAGCAGGCCTAAGTTGTTTCAAATATCTAACCGTAAAGGACCCCATTTACGGTTAGAAGGCCTAAGTAGTGTAGGAATGGGCGCACGAGCACATGGCCTCATCAAAAATAATTTGCAAACCAGTACCTAAAAACGCCTATCATGATTATGAAGTTGTCACGTCTAAACGGCAAACATTAAGGTTATTTTTTACTACTACAATGTACAACTTACGTATTGGCTTCTGGAAATATAATTCCTTCATATCTTGGTGGGGATTCACTGAAAATTGTAGCTTCTGTTTTGATGATAAAGGCAGCAATAGAATCCAACACGTGTCTGACAACTTCAATGCATTTGGCATTGTTTCTATATAGAATCTATATTTAATAAGCTTTTGGTATCACACATGGCTGGGTTGTCTGTGTGTCATCTGTTTGCTGCTCCAATAATCTGTAGAAAGGTACACTTTCTTTATAAGCGTTTTAGCCCCATCATATTAATTCCTCAGTATTTTAATCCAAAAAAAATTGGGTTAATTTCAGAATTCGAACTTCAAATTTAAACCTTGAGTTGACATGTGTTGACCCTTACTTCGATTGATGAAATAACCTTGGGACATTTCCCATTGTGCTAAAAAAAAAAAGGGGTGTTGAGACACACCTTCACGTAGTTTTGGGTCCGTTTTTTGGATGCTGTATTGAACCTTTAAAAAAATGTAATTTGGTGGGGCTTCCTACAAGCTATTGCTGTATCAATTGCCAAACTATCACATAAACGATATAAATGAGGGCGACATTCCAGATTTTCATTGACTGTTAAGAATATTTTCCCTTGCGATAATAGAACAGTCAATATATTGCATTGATGGATGGAAATAAATACAACCAAGGCCAAGAGGATAGGTAATACCCTGGTAATACACGCCATGTTATTAATCACAACAGAACCAGGACCAGACATTCTCGGAGAGTATGCCAATTTTTCCACAAAAAACCGGGATGACCTGCCAAAAGAAGATGACACAACATAACAGGTTGGATATAGCAAACTATCTACAGGTATGTACGGTAAAACTAATGACCATTTTTGAGCAAAAAACAGGGGACAACCAGTGGTCTAAAAATGTTGAACGCAACACCGCCCGCAAAAATGTGCATTACCATAATCCTCCAGATAAGCAGGCGAAGATATGCATGCAGATTGAGTGTCTCGATCAAGCCTAAGGCTAAGCAATCATGCATGCGTGCATGCACCAGCCACTGCATTTGATCATCATATGATTGCTATATCAATCCAGACTCATCGTCATCGGACGCGGACTCAGCTCAAGATAAACATTTGCAAGTACCTGCCAGCTGGTGGAAAACACTATGTGAGCACAAGGTCAGTCTGCACTTGAAGTTGAAGTAAGTCAGAAATTAATAATAAGGCAAGAACAGGTCTG
>JAMKCH010045297.1:0-17416 GCA_023653785.1 Ophioderma brevispina | reverse complement strand
AATACATTAAGATAGCAAAGCTAACATTTCAAGCACTATTTGATTAGTTCTTATCTTGAATACTGATCAGACTGCAAAAAGATGCTGCTCTATTGCTAAGAGTCTGCTAAGTTCCTGTAATGGATTTGTGATTAATTTTGAAGAAGCATTCAACAATTGCAAAAAAGGTCATGTACCATTGGTGTGAAATAATATGTGTCCCAAAGTGTGCTGGAATTGGATAAAAATGTGTGAATTTTGGTAAAACGAAACAAATATTCTGAAATCGGGAATAAAAATCCTGAAATCTATGTGATAGCATTTGTGGTACCCTGTTGCCCATAAAGTTGGAATAAAAAAAATGCCACTTTTTATGGAATGATTGTTACAGTATGAATTATTTTTTGATATCTAGTGTGTATATCGCCACACTACTTGATTGATTAGTCTCTTCCGAAGATATCACCATGGACTTACTCCACAATTACCCCTTTACGAACTGTGTCATTAGCCTGAAAGGAAAGGGGGTATTTAAAAAGCAGATATAAGGATGTTTTTCACATCAGTCAGTTTTACAGATAACACATTTTGGGTGATTTCATGCATCGAGAAGTCACTAATAACGAGTATGACCGCGAATCAGTGCGTTCACAATGTTGTTATAATGATGTAAATAGGCAGAGCGTCCCACTCATCGGTCAGAGCCTGAACTAATTTCTGTAGAGTTTAAGGAAGATTGTCTGTCATTGATGGCTCGTCTTGCAGCCGAAAATTGTTTGCATAAACCTTTCTAATATGTGGCAGGCAGTGTTTTTCCAGAATGTCCCGGTACATGACGGCGTTCATGTTTCTACCTGGCACCACCAGTGACGTTTTTACTCCTTAATGAATACCGGCCCATACCATCACTGAGCGCCACCACCTTGAGTCGATTCTTGAATACATATGGACTTGAAGCAGGGATAAGTAACAAACAACAAACGCCTGATCTTTTATAGCGCCCAATAAAAGGCATTGTTACGTAATTAAAAATTATGCATTGATTCACTTCACCTGGTAGTAGGGACTTATTATCTAATCATTTACCTGCTCTAATATGATTACTGAGGTGTTCAAATAGAAATGATTGGATCTGAAAATAATATTCCAACTTTATGTGCAACACTGTATTGTTATGCTTATTTCCGAATTTGGAAACCTTATTTTAAAACTTTTAGAAGGTATGTTTCAATTTCAATTTTTTGTAATTATTACAGCCACTTTTATAAGATTGCATTTATTGTATTGGCTACCTAATATCGTGTCATATTGGATGGGATACAGTGTGAGTCAAAATGATTGTTCCCTAAATATCCTGATTTTTGCTTGTCAAACTGTGCAAGGTAGCTCTTAAAATTGTAAATACTTCAAAAGTACATTTAAATAGCTTTCACAGAAATTTTGAATTTTTCATTTTGGTTCAGGCAATCAATATCTTCACTCATTTAAATAAAAGGCCCTCAGATTTGCCTTTGTACAAGATTCTATTGATTTGGTAATTGAAGCGCAAATTTCAAGTGGGATACCTCATGTGTGCTTTACACACTCTGGTGGATAAATGTTAATAAATGCCCCAATGAGTATAACACAGGCCAGTTATTAAATTGGGATTAATGCAACAACAAGTACAATGTTATTAGGACTGGTAAGAATTCTTCAAGTTTTGGAATGAACTCGTTTTAACTATTAACTAAGCAAAACAAAAAAGATTATTGAAAAATACACCACCAAAACCAGGTTTCAATTAAGTGATACACCTAGCGGGCTAAAGGTCAAGGTTCAGACTTTTTGGAACAATTTTCTTTCATCGATTAAATATAATAATTGTGCTTCACGGTCGTGATAAATACAACAAATAAGAAAGTTGTTTGCCTATCTCGTTTTTCTGGATCCGGTTTGTGAATTAACACTGTTAACATGGGTAACAAATGGGTACACGCAGCATTTCAGGAGCCCTCTAAAATGAGGCCATAACCTTGAAAATAAATGCATGATCTCGGGATTTTTGCCCAGGTGATTTATTAAGAATAATTATTTGTTAAAGTCTGACTCAGAGAATTTCGACATCTAATTTTTTGTCTGTAATAATTAGAATAGTTGCTAGAACGAAAGACAGCTGCCCAAACTGACCTCTAATTTCCAAATTTGAGAGGAATCGGTTTTTGTGTTTTGAGGCAGGCAAAACATGTATGTATTCCATAAGTCCCATAGGATTACTGTGCTAACAAAAAATCCGGATCCGGAAATTTTTAAAACAAAAACGTGATTTTCTATATGAAGGAACGATTTGGGCTTAGCTATTTCACACAGTGATTAGTATGTGGACAGCATTATGTTTATGCAACAAAACACGATTTGTCAGGAAAAAATGAGGGCGCCCTTCCTACGAAATCTCTTAGTCGCCTTTTAAATTAAAGTATATATAATATTCGTCTAAAAAGAATACAAATATTTTTAATATTTTTTATTACATCGGGGGGGAACATCATTTTGACTCACTACTTGTAGTGTAATAGTTTTAATAGTGGATCAATTAAAATATTGAAATACACTCCAAATAACGCGAAAAATCATTGACAGGCAAAATAAGAAATTCCTATGTTTTATTTTCATTCTTATGTGTTTTGATTGTTTAATAACTTAAAGATATTTCCCGTTTCGGTTAGACCTATTAATGAATTAAAAAGGACAAAAATATTCCCCACTCTCAAACATTGAATGAACCAAAACCCAATTCACAGGTGCGGCGCACCTGTTTGTACCACCAAAATCCGCTTTCATAAATGCTATGCAAATTTCTGTATCAAGTTGATTAACGATCTTTAGACGCTAGTCGGCGCTTTCAGCATGCAATTCTTTCTCTTTGTAGGACTATGTGGCAAAATTACGCTAGTAAGTCCACAAATTGATATTTACAATTATTACAATGGTCCAGTGGCAGTGTGTGTCCGTCACTCCATTTATGAATCAAGTTGATACAGATCTTTATGACGCTAGTCGCGCTACAGCATGCAATTCTTTCCCTTTGTAGGACTATGCGTCAAGATTCTTATCTTGGGTTTTTTGTGAGCTCCAAATGTTCACCTACTTACATGCGTCTTTTGAAAGTGTGAGCGAATAGTCAGGCCTAAATTTATCAGGTTGGTACGAACTCAATTTCACTGTGGAAACCAGATGAATCAAATATTTACTTTGCTCTTTGAGTAAGAGTGTGAAGTCAATATAACGTTGAGTGAGTTGCAAATGATATTCGTAAGAGAGCAGCATCTGGGATTAGTCACCGCTCAAAAAGTAATAGGCAGAAATTAATAAAAAAAATAATTTATAAAATCAATACAAATACACGTGTTTCAACTTTAGAATTGTAAAATATAAAACTGATAAATGGAAAAAAGATTACGCTAGGAAGTCACACATTTTATATTTACAATTATTACTATGTCCATTGCAGTGTGTGTCCGTCACTCCATTTATGAATCAAGTTGATACAGATCTTTGTGACGATTGTCGCGCTACAGCATGCAATTCTTTCCCTTTGTAGGACTATGCGTCAAGATTCTTATCTTGGGTTTTTTGTGAGCTCCAAATGTTCACCTACTTACATGCGTCTTTTGAAAGTGAGCGAATAGTTGGGTTATAAATCAGAATCCCATTCTAGAAGTTTGGGGAAGAAGGTTTGAAGAGTTTTTCTATGTTTGAGGGTGTGTGAACAGAATTTTTGGCGTCAAAATCTGGGAAATGTGGGGAACTTTGTAAAATAAGGGGGTACATTTTTACAGGGGTAAATTTGAAATATTAAAAAAAGAAAAATTGTTTTTAAATGTACACCAAGTATTTGCCTAGTCTAAGGATTAAAAAAAAGGTATAGTTGCCTAGGTTCCTGATTCTTTAGTTAAACAGATACAGTCATATTAGGTTAAGGTCATCCTGGGGGGTAGTAAAACGGTACCAGTGCGCCGGATTTTAGTTGAAAGTGGTGTCCAAATTGTTCTCTTGGCCTATCTTACAATGTTGGCATTTGGTTCGTAATTCTGGGGCAAAAAATGTTGTAACAAGGATCACCAGGGGGGGTATATAGGGGCACAAAAACTTGCCTAAATTGGATACAGATCTGTCACCCAAAGAATTGAAAAATTTAAATTTCTTGCTTCCAGTTATGCCCAGGGCAATAATTGACATCGGTTTCAACATAATCTGAGCACTGGATTTGTTTTTGCCCCAGAATGACCTTGAACCTTATCAAGGATGTAGCGAGTAAACTAAAGGTCGGAACCTATACAAACTATACCTTTTTTAATCCATATAATGAGCAAATTTACATTGGTGTACATTTAAAAACAATTTGACCTGATTTCAAATTTACCCCTGTACAAATGTTTACCCCCTTATTTTACAAAGTCCCCACATTTCCCAGAGGTTGGACCCAAAATTCTGATTCAGCACCCTTCAAACTATAAAAAAAAACATCTTCAAACCTTCTTCCCAAACTTCTAGAATGGGATTCTCGTTATAACCCTACTAGAAGTCAATTGCCTAAATTCATCAGGTAGGTACGAACTCAACTTCACTGTGGAAACCAGATGAATCAATATTACTTTGCTCTTTGAGTAAGAGTGTGAAGTCAATATAAACGTCGAGGTGTTGTAAAATGATAGTAAGAGAGCTGCATCGGATGTCGCCCCCGCCTAAAAATAAAAAAGTAATAGGCATAAATAATAAAAAAAATAATAAATCAATGCAAATACACCAAGTCAACTTCAAATTGTAGAAAAAAACGATATATGGACAAAAAAAAAAAAAACAGACTTGAACGAGGAGGGGAGAAAAAAAAAACACACCAAAAACAAAAAACTGTTTAAATGAAGAAACGCTACGACATCACACCTTTTATATTTACAATAGTAAATGTCCATTGCAGTGTGTGTCCGTCACTCCATTTATGAATCAAGTTGATACAGATCTTTGTGACGATTGTCGCGCTACAGCATGCAATTCTTTCCCTTTGTAGGACTATGCGTCAAGATTCTTATCTTGGGTTTTTTGTGAGCTCCAAATGTTCACCTACTTACATGCGTCTTTTGAAGTGAGCGAAAACACGTTGGGGTTATAAATAGACCCATTCTAGACGTTTCGGGAAAGAAGGTTTGTGTTTGAAGATTGAAGATGTTTTCTATAGGTTGAAGGGTGCTGAATCAGAATTTTGGGTCCAACCTCTGGAAATGTGGGGAACTTTGTAAAATAAGGGGGTACATTTTTACAGGGGTAAATTTGAAATCAAGTCCTAAATTGTGTTTTTTAAATGTACACCAATTGTATTTGCATTCATTATAAGGATTAAAAAAAAGGTATAGTTGCCTAGGTTCTATCTTTAGTAAACAGATACAGGGGTCTATTAAGGTTCAAGGTCATCCTGGGGGGTAGTAAAACGGTACCAGTGCGCCGGATTTTAGTTGAAAGTGGTGTCCAAATTGTTCTCTTGGCCTATCTTACAATGTTGGCATTTGGTTCGTAATTCTGGGGCAAAAAATGTTGTAACAAGGATCACCAGGGGGGGTATATAGGGGCACAAAAACTTGCCTAAATTGGATACAGATCTGTCACCCAAAGAATTGAAAAATTTAAATTTCTTGCTTCCAGTTATGCCCAGGGCAATAATTGACATCGGTTTCAACATAATCTGAGCACTGGATTTTTTTGCCACAGAATGACCTTTGACCTGATCAAAGGCTGTAAGCGAGTAACTAAAAGGTCGGAACCTATACAAACTATACCTTTTTTAATCCATATAAAGACAAATACATTGGTGTACATTTAAACACAATTTGACCTGATTTCAAATGTACCCCTGTACAAATGTTACCCCCTTAGTATTTTACAAAGTGCCCCACATTTCCCAGAGGTTGGACCCAAAAATTCTGATTCAGCCCCCTTTCAAACATAAAAAAACATCTTCAAACCTTCTTTCCCCCAAACTTCTAGAAGGGATCTCGTTTATAACCCTACTAGAAGTCTGGGCTACATTCATCAGGTAGGTACGAACTTCAACTTCACTGTGGAAACAAGATGATCAATATGTACTTGCTCTTTGAGTAAGAGTGTGGAAGTCAATATAACGTCGAGGTAGTTGTAAATGATTAGTAAGCTGAGCTGCATCTGGATAGTCGCCCGCCTTAAATGTAATAGGCTAAATAAAATAAAAATAATAAATCAATGCAAATACAAAAAATAAAAAAAATAAAAAAAATAAAAAAAATAAAAAAAATATGGACAAAAAAAAACAACAGACTGGAACGAGAAAAAAAAAAAAAAAAAACCCAAAAAACAAAACAAACTGTTAGGTAATGGAAGAAAAACGATACGACATCACACCTTTGATATTTACAATTAATTTAACTAGGTCCATTGCAGTGTGTGTCCGTCACTCCATTCATCGACAAAAGAGCAGCACGTTAAGATATTGATCACAGCACCTTATTGACAATCGACTTTGGATGGATTGTTACCCACATATAGTTGAACATTGCTTGTCTACGTTTTGGCGTGTATGACAAGCCAGTTGCGTCATTAAGTATTAGGACAATCCTTTGTCTTTTCATGTTCCTCCAAAAGCAAAGCGTTGTTTTTCGAAATGAGACACACGTTTAGAGATGAGGGGTTGTTTGTACCTGACCATTTCCGATACCAACAACCAATTACCTCATATTAGCGTTAGGACAAATTATAGAGGAACTACGCGGAGATGCTCATTCCTCGTCCTACCAATTACTCATCTATTTTCTCATCCACCTGTTAAACATATTTTTGGCTGAATATTTTCCAGTATGATGCCTAAAGCTTAAAGTGTGCTTTGGAAATTGAGCTCTATTTATGTGAATGATCTTTGTAATAATAGCAAATAGACAACAGTCACAATGGTGACAAAACTAAGACGTTTACGTTACCGTACGTATCAAGGGTTTAGTGCAAGAAGGCCACATCTGCAAATAGCTGCCATTTGGTCAGCGTGTTCTTACTTAAGTGTATTACCTGGGAAATATCCACATGTGGCAGGCTATAACTAGATTGGGCCTTTGTGCCTTAAACCGCGATAGCATTGTACATGAAGTAAGCTTCATTTAAGGATTCTTTTGTTAGAGTTATCACAACAAATATTCCTAAATCGTGGAATAAAAATCCTGAAATCTATGTGATAGCACGTTGTGTACCTGTTCCCATAAGTTGGAATAAAAAATGCGCACTTTTTTTAATGGTAATTATTGTTCAATATGAAGTATTTTTTGATATCATTGTGTCTATCTCGACACTACTTGATTGATTAGTCTCTTCCGAAGATATCACCATGGACTTACTCCACAATTAACCCTTACAACTGTTCATTACCTGAAAGAAGGGGTATTTAAAAAAGGAGCAATATAAGGATTTTTTTCCCCACCATTCAGTTTTACAGATAACACTTTCGGGTGATTTCATGCAGCATCGAATGGTCAATATTACTGTTTTCAAGTTAATAAGTTACTAATAACGAATATACCCGCAATCAGTGCTTCACAATGTTGTTATAATGAGGTAAAAGAGCAGAGCGTCCCCACCATCGGTCAGAGCCTGAACCAACTCCTGTAGAGTTTGAAGGAAGATTGTCTGTCATTGATGGCTCGTCTGGCAAGCCGAAAATTGTTTGCATAACCTTTCTAAGTGTGCAGGCCTGTGTTTCCAGAATGTCCCGGTACTGACGGCGTTCATGTTTCTACCTGGCACCACCAGTGACGTTTTTACTCCTTAATGAATACCGGCCCATACCATCACTGAGCCCGCCACCACCTGGACGATTCTTGAATACTATGGACGTGAAGCAGGGTAAGTAACACACTAAACGCCTGATCTTTTTTACGCCCCAAAACGCATTGTTACGTAATTAAAATTATGCATTATTCACTTCACCTGGGTAGTTAAGGACTTATTATCTAATCATTTAACCTCTCTCATATTAGTACTGCAGGGTGTATCATTAGATCTAAATGATTGGATCTGAAAATAATATTCCAACGTTAGATGTACAACACTGTATTGTTATGTTATGCTTATTTCCGAATTTGGCAACTTATTTTAAAACTTTTAGAATTATGTTTGCATTTCAATTTTTTGTAATTATTATATTTCATTTTTAATAAAGAATGTCTTTAAGTTTATTTTTAATGTGATATTATTTGTGGGTCTAATTTATTTGTGGGGCTAATTTCAAGTCAAAAATGATTTTTCCAAATTATCCTTGATTTTTGCTTTTCAAACGTGCAAGGTAGCTCTTAAATTGTAAAATACTTCAAACGAAAGTCATTGTAAATAGCTTTCATTCATTTCACAAAATTTTGAATTTTTCATTTTGGTTCAGGCAATCAATTCTTCACTCAAGTTCCATAAAATGTTATAATGCCCCAATGATATAACGCAGGCCAGTTATTTAGTTTGGATTAATGCAACAACAGTACATGTTATTTATGAAACTGTTAAAAATTCTTCAAGTTTTGGAATGAACCGTTTTAACTATTAACTAAGGCAAAACAAAAGATAATTGAAAATACACACCAAACCCAGGTTTCAATGTAAGTGATACACCTTCGCTGGCTAAAGGTCAAAGGTCAGACTTTTTTGGACATTTTCTTCATGATAAAATATTCATAATTTGTGGCTTCACTGTCGTGAATAAATACAACAAATAAGAGTTTTTTCCTATCCTATCTCCCCCTTTTTTTCCCTTCTGGTCCTGGTTATTGAATTAACACTGTTAACAGGTTTACAAATTTTTTTAACAACGCACATTTCGGGAGCCCTCTAAACATGAGGCATAACTTGAAAATAAATGCATGAATCTCGGATTTTTGCCATGGTGTTATAAGTAATTATTTGGTTAAATTGACTCAGAGATTTTCGAATATAATTTTTTTGTCTGTCATAATTAGAAAGAGTGCCTAAACTAAAGACAGCTAGCTGCCCAAACTGCCTAATTCCAATTTTGAAAGGGAATCGTGTTTGTTCGTTTTGATGCAGTAACATTTATGTCATTCCATATAGTCCCATATGATACCGTGTCTAACAAAAAATCCGGATCCGGAATTTTACACAAAACCGTGATTTTCTATAGGAAGACTCGATTTGGGCTTCTTATTTCACACATGTGATTAGTATGTGGACAAGCATTATTTTATGCAAAAAACACGATGTGTTAGAAAAAATAAGGGTGCGCCCTCCTCCAGGACATCTCTTAGTCAGCCTTTAATAAATTATAAAGGTATAATAATTTCTAAAAAGAATCAATAGTTTTTTTAATATTTTTTATTCATCGGGGAACAATCCTTTGACTCACACTGTAGTTCAATAGTTTTTAAACATAGTGGATCAATTAAATATTTGAACTACACATCCAAATAACGAAACAATAATTGGACAGGCAAATAAAACTTCCTCTTTTTATTTTCATTCTTATGTAGTTTTTTTATTGTTATAATCCTTAAAAAAAATATTTTCCCTTTTTCGTATGCCTATTTATTATAATTAAAAGGACAAAATATTCCCACTCTCAAACATGAACCAGACGCAATACGTAGTGCGCGCACGGGCTTTTTGTACCCCAAACTCCGCTTATTTATAAATGCTATGCAAATTTCTGTATCAAGTTGATACAGATCTTAGGACGCTGTCCGCGCTACCAAGCATGCATTCGTTCTCTTTGTAGGACTAGTGGTGGCAAAATTACTCTAGGAAGTCACCCAATTTTATATTACAATTATTACAAATGTCCATTGCAGTGTGTGTCCGTCACTCCATTTATGACTCAGTGTGATACAGATCTGTTGTGACCTTGTCGCGCTACAGCATGCACTTCTTTCCCTTTGTAGACTATGCGTCAAGATTCTTCTTGGGTTTTTTGTGAGCTCCAAATTGTTCCCCTACTTACATGCGTCCTTTGAAAGTGAGCGAAGTCATGCCTAATTCATCAGGTTGGTACGAACTCAATGTCAACTGTGGAAAACCAGATGAATCCAATATTTACTTTCGCTTGATAAGATGTGAAGTCCATATAACGTTGAGTGAGTTGCAAATGATTAGTAAGATGAGCGGCATCTGGATTAGTCACCCCTCTAAAAAGTATAGTCCAAATAATAAAAAAAATAATAATTCAATACAAATCACTTAGTCCCACTTTCAGATGATAAAAAGAAAAACTGATAAATGGACAAAAAATTACTCTAGGAAGTTCAACACATTTTATATTTACATTATTAAACAATGTCCTTGCAGTGTGTGGCCGTCACTCCATTTATGATCAAGTTGATACGATCTTTCGTGACGATTGGTCGCGCTACAGCATGCAATTCTTTCCCTTTGTAGGACTATAATGCGTCAAGATCTTATCTTGGTTTTTTTTGTGAGCTCCAATATGTTCACCTACTTCATGCGCTTTGAAATGAGCAAATATGTTGGGTTATCAATCAGATCCCATTCTAGAAGTTTTTGGGAAAAGGTTTGCAAGAGTTTTTCTATAGTTTTGAACGGGTGGCTGAATCAAATTTTTGGATCCAACCCTGGGAAATTTGGGGACCTTTGTAAAATAAGGGGTACCTTTTTTTTACAGGGGTAAATTTGAAATCAGTCAAATTTTTTAAATGTCACCAATGTATTTGCCTCCTTATAAGTTTAAAAAGGTTATAGTTTGCCTAGGTTCCGATCTTTAGTTCAACAGATTTACATCCTATAAGTTCAGGTCATCTGGGTGTAAACGTTTACCCATGCCCGATTTCCGTTGCAAGTGGTGCAAATTGTTCGTCCTTGCCTTATATTCCAATTACAATGTTTGGCATTGGTTTCGTAATTCATGGCAACATGTAACAAGGATCTACAGGGGTCCTATAGGAGGGTCACCAACGTGACCTCAAAATGGATACAGAGCTGTCACCCAAAGAATTGAAATTAATTTTCTTTCTGTCTTCAGTATGCCCAGGCAATAATTTGACATCGTTTCAACAAATCTGAGCACTGGATTTTTATTGTTTGCCCCAGAATGACCTTGAACCTCATCAAGGCTGTAGCCGAGTAACTAAAGGTCGAACCTATACAAACCTATCCTTTTTTTTAATCCATCATCTGAGACAATCATGGGTGTCACATGTAAACAACAATTTGACCCTGATTTCCATTTAACCCCGTACAATTTGACCCCCTTATTTGGGACAAAGTCCCCACATTTCCCAAGGTTGGACCCAAATTCTTGATTCAGCACCCTTCAAACTATAAAAAACATCTTCAAACCTTCTTCCAAACTTCAGAATGGGATGCTCTTTTATTAACCCCTACTTAGAAGTCCGTGCCAAATTCATCAGGTAGGTACAACTCAACTTCACTGGAACGCAGATGAATCAATATTTAACTTAACCTTTGCTCTTTGATAGAAGTTGTGAATCAATATAAACGTCGAGGTAGTTTTGTAAATGATTAGTAAGATAGCTGCAGCAATCTGATTATTCCGCCCGCCCTTAAAAGTAATAGGCATATAAAATAAAATAATAAAATCAATGCAAATACACCAAGTCAACTTCAAATTGAGAAAAAAACAATATAGGTTACAAAAAACAACAACTTGACGAGAAAAAAAAAAAACACACCAAAAACAAAAACTGTTAGTAAAATGAAGAAACGCTACGACATCACACCTTTATATTACAATTTTACTATGCCACCCTGCAGTGTGTGTCCGTCACTCCATTCATCGACAAAAGAGCAGCACGTTTAAGTATATTGTCAACAGCACCCTGGCGTATTGACATCGACTTTGATGCTATTGTTTACCCACATATAGTTTGCACATTGCTTCTACGTTTTGGCGTGTATACAGCCAGTATGGTCATTAAGTATTAGGACAATCCTTTGTCTTTTCATGTTCTCCAAGCAAAGCGTTTGTTTTCGAAATTAAGACAACACGTTTAGAGATGGGGGTTTGTCTTTTTCCGACATTGCCTCCTTTTATGTCCGCAGACCAACACCAATACCTCATATTTCCGTTAGGACAATTCTAGAGGCCACTACGCGATGCTCATCCTCGTCCTACCACTTACTCCATCTAGTTTCTTCCATCCACCTGTAACTATTTTTGGCTGAATTATTTTCCTATTTGATTGCTACAAGCTTATAAGTGTGCTTTGAATTGAATCTCATTTTTCATGGAATGATCTTGATAATAATACCATAACAACAGTCACAATGTTGACAACTAATACGTTACTTTCCGTATTTCAAGGGTTTTAGTGCAAGAAGGCCCACATCTGCAATAGCTGCCCATTTGTCATCTGTGGTTCTTATAAGTGTTTACCTGGAAAATCTCCTGTGGCAGCCTATAATAGGTGGGCCTTTTTGCCTTAAACCCGCGATATGCATTGTACATGAATTAGCTCATTTAAGGATTCTTTTGTTAGAGTTATCACAACCACAGGTGTTTGTGCTCGCTCGTTTATTGCACGATGTTATGGGTGTTTTGTTAGTTTGCGAGTGTTTTATTTTCGTGGTTTTATAAAAAGTAGTTTATGATGGTTCAAAACAATTGGTCACTACATTCCAGTTCAAGTTCATTTATTCAGCTAACATATCGTACGTGACAGAAAGTAAATACAGTATATTATATTAATACTAATTACGTAGACATGATTAAGTCGATTAATAACTGTACTAAGATGAACAGTTGTGGAATATGATATGCTAGGACCAGTAAGGACAACCCCCGATAGGGCTTATAGTTTATTACTGGCCCTGTAAATCGCCTAAATTAAAATATACTCAAATATTAATAGAATTACACTAATGACACAAGTAAGGGATAAATAAATATTCCATAGTATAAACATAACAAGAAGACATACAATATATCTAACCTAAACAAACATTTAACAGGAATACAGGATACGGGAATTGGACAGAAAGGACAGGCTTTTCATGTTCAACATATTCTTGCTTGGAGGTATGTAATACTATTGCATAATGAGGAGCAGAGGTTTGAAGAGTAGAGGTGGAAGAAAAAAAGTAAGGAGTAGTGATAGAAATGAGATGAAGAATGAAGTGAGGAGAGAATAAGGACTTGGGGAGTAATTTAACTAAGAATTTTTACTGGTTGATGAATGTTTTTTTCAGTTGAGCTTTGAAGTATGTTTTCAATAATTGTAATTGTTTATGATGTATTCTGGGAGATCATTCCAAAGTTTTGCGGCGTGATACTGAATAAATTGCTTTTCAGAGGTTGTTTTTGGGAGGTAAGATGAAGTTTTGTCAGCTTTGTCTGTGGTTTATAGCTTGATTTGTCTGTTTGTGGGGGCTTATTATTATTCGCGAAACGAAACGAAACGCAACGAAACAAACCATCGCGAAACTAGGCGAAACGAAGCGAAACAAGTAAATGAATGGGCATAGGTAGACTTGCCATGGATACAATGCAGACAAGCGCCGTTTTTCATGCTAAAATAAAATAGGGTTTTTAGCGAACACGTTTACAAAGACACAGGAGCAGTCCTACTAACTTGCGGCGATGAGGAGTTAGCCGTTTTCGGTGAAAAAATTGTGATTTTTTAACGAAACAATGTTTGAACATAGGAAGGGATACTTTCTATGTAAAAACAACTTTTGTTTGGCATCCATGTTGCTTCCTTGCTGTGAAGGATCCGGTTGAGGTCGGTGAAAATACATTGTGATGTTTAGCGAAACAATGTTGAAAATACTAGCTAGATACATCACCCTTTTGTCATCCAGCGCTGCATTCCTTGGCTGTGAAGTGATCCTTTTCGGTGAAAATAAATTGTGATTTTAACGAAAAATGTTTGAAACCTCAGAGAAAGATACTTTGCATGTAAAACAACCTTTTGGCAGCCAGTGTTGCATTCCTTTGCTGTGAAGTGAGCGCTGTTTTCGGTGAAAATAAATTGATTTTTAAGCGAAAAAATTTTGAAAATAACTAGCTAGATACATACAACCTTTTGACATCAGCTTTGCATTCCCTTGGCTGTGAATGATCCGGTTCGGTGAAATAAATGGGGTGATTTTTAACGAAACAATGTGAAAACATAGGAGAGATATACTTTTCCTATGTAAAACAACCTTTGGCATCCAGTGTTGCATTCCTTGCTTGAAGTGAGCCGGTTCGGGGGTGAAAATAAATTGATTTTAGCGAAAAACTGTGAAAATACTAGCAGATACAATACAACCTGTTTACAATACCCGCGTTACATTCCTTGTCTGTGAGTGAGCCGGTTTCGGTGAAAATAAATTGTGATTTTAACGAAACAATGTTAAACATAGGAAGGGATAATTTGCTATGCATGTAAAAACAAACCTTTTTTGGCATCCATTGTTGCTTCCTTGCTGTGAATTTGAACCGGTTCGGTAAAAATAATTGTGATTTTTAGAGCTGAAAAATGATAAAACAACCTTTTGACATCCAACATTGCTTGTCCTGTGGAAGTTGAGCATGTGTTCGGTTGAAATAATGTGATTTTTAATCGAAACAAGTTGACAGATATCCAGCTATTTAATACACTACGTTTTGGCAGTGATTGCATGGGTGAGTTTGGTGGAAAAGAAACATACTCCTTGAGGCCATGGTCCCCCCTTTCCATAGGCGATAAGCGTGGAACCAATGTAGCGTGGTTTCGCTAAAGATAAATTGTATATATTTTTGTAGCGATAAACAAACAACGGGTAAGAGATAAGAGAGTAGCCTACTAGCCCGCGGGTAGACCCGGGACATGGTTCATAGCCGCCATATTGGATTTTTAATGAAATACAATAATTTTAACTCTTTTTAAACCAAAGGGCAGATTTTGTCTTCAATTTTTTAAGTCTGTAATTATTGTTATACAATTATCTTTCAAATAAAGAAATGAGAATTGCATGGGTGCTTCACTTAGTTTATCATTTCTGACCATTATTTGTTAAAATGCCTACTATACAGCACATAATATCGTAGCCGCCATATTGGATTTGCACAGCAGAATTTCCTCAATCCTTAGTTTTGCGCTTTTCCACCAAGGGGCAATTTTTTCTTCAATTTCCACAAAAATTCTATAAGTAATCAGTACACAATTTTATCTTTCTAATGTAAGACATATTAATTGCATGGCTTCGGCTTAATTATCGATTTCTGTCAATACTGATATAAGTGACCTGAAACCGTCTATTGTTACACAACGGGCTGTGCTGTAGCATTGCCACGGAGGATGTTGAGGAGTTAGTCGGTTTCGCTATAAATTAAATTGTTGTGATTTTTGAACGAAACAAGGTTTGAATACATAGGAAGAGATACTTGCCTATATAAAAACAACCTTTTGGCATCCAGTGTTGCATTCCCTGTGGCTGTGAAGTGCTGGACAGGGTTGAGCCGGTTTTTCGGTGAAATGTTGTGATGAAAATAAATTGTGATTTTTAGGCGAAACAATGTTGAAAATACTAGCTAGCTACATACAACCTTTAGACATCCAGCGTTGAATTCCGGTGTAGCACTGTGATATGGTGAGCCGGTGTCGTATGATAAATAACTGTGATTTTTAACGAATGCGAGAACAATGTTTGAAAACATAGGAGGGAATTACTGTGCTATGTAAAAACAACAGTTTTGGCATCTTCAGTGTTGTTGCATTCCTGGCTGTGATAGGGAAGCCGGAGTGTTGAGAAAGAGTAGAGGTAACCATTGTCCGGCGCGCTCTACTCATAGTCCGGGAACAATGGTGAAACAATAGAGCAATCGATCAGTTGAACTCTTTATACGCAACATTAGTTTCACGAGTTATCCGTTATCGTCTATAGAGCCACGGACTATGGTCCCACGGACTATATCTCTTTTACACCGGTTTCGGGTGAAAATTAAAATTGTGATTTTTTATGCGAAACCGAAAACACAATGTTGAAAATACTAGCTAGTTACATACAACCTTTTGACAATCCAGCGTTTACATTCCGTGTCTGTGTGAAAGTGGAGTCCCCCGGAGTATATAGTCATCTCACTGGGAAAATCAAGCCCAAACCGGGATTTTGACCCCCCCGACAGTCACCCCTGGGTACGCGCCTTCCCCCATCTCCCCCCAGAAGGTCTGGTATGGTTATGCCCCTGACTGATGTACAATCATTTGAACATTGACCTCCTTCATAATTAAAATTAATAATTCTGATAAAATTTTAATCAATATTCACTTTGTCTGCTGTCCTCTTTCTTTCCTTCCTTATTTCCCCCTTACTTCGTCCCCTTTTCCCTCTTTCCTTCCCTCTCTATTACTATTTTTTGTCCTTTTGCATTCCCCGGGTGTTACATCCCCATTTTAGTTGTCCGCGTGCTGTTCTTCCCGCTGGGGCCCCCACTGGCTACGCTACTGGCAACAACAATGGTGGGGGGGTAGCACAGGCCAGGTGTTGGACCTTTTTCAATGGAATTTCGAATTTGATTGGGGAATGTGATACACGCCCCCTCCACCGACTTCCTACGGACCTACGACCCCAATGCATGTGTGTAAACATGTGCCCAAGGTGAACATGAGTTTAGGCCTCATCGCAAAGTAGTAAGATCTCCCACGGATTCTGTCAGTGTATCTGGACTGTAACACCCATTGGATATGCATGTGTTACACGTGTTGTCACTCAATGACCAATGGGGCTGATGAAGTTGATCTCAGCTCAGGGCCCACGTCTGATAAAATGAATAGGCCCCTAATAATTTATCCACAAAGATCAAGTCAAGCAATCGGGTTCAGAATCAGTCGACATCCTCCCGATGTTGTTCTTCTGCGTCAGGCATTCACTTCAGCACGAACAGCCTCCAGTTCCCTCTGATTAAACAGGGATCACCGTGTGCACTTTCAATTAGTTCTTCCCGGGTTTTTTCTTTCCTGCTAATGATGGTATAAGGCCCCTACACAAGTTTTGTCAGTGCAAACTGGGTACGCTTTGCTCTTCGGCGGGGGCGGGGGTAGTGTTTGTTGGGTTAGTTGGGCGACACTCGATACGATAATAATAGTCATGGTAGTATCGGTATACACTGTTTCGTCAGAAAGTCACCTGGGGGCCTAATTTATTTAAGCGAAACCGGCTTACTGCTTTATTCTTCATCACAGCACAGACGCGCCTTACTGCTTTCTATATCTCTTGAAAATGGTTTCGGTTTTAAAAAATCACCATTTGGCGCGAAACCTGGCTAATAACTCTTTATTTATTAAAAGTTGGATAAGTAGGCCTAAATAGGAATATTACTTATATCTCTTAACGTAGTTTCGTTTTAAATCTTTAGTGAACAACGGCTCTGCTGTTTTATCAGCCCAGAATTGAGTTGCCCGTGTAAAAGGAATAATTATAGTCCCCCTGGAAGCCCATGGTCCACTTTCCA
>JAMKCH010045296.1:0-11826 GCA_023653785.1 Ophioderma brevispina | reverse complement strand
GAGATTTCAATTGTGTGCAGAACAAAGACCTTATACCTTAAATGTTAAGAGTAGCTATAAAAGTTGCGATCAACTTAAGAAAATAATGAAAAAGTTTAATATAATAGATATATGGAGGAAACAAAACCCTAAGAAAAAACAATTGACATGGCGACAAATCTCCTTAAACAAAGCCCCAAGATTAGATTATTGATCATCGTGTTAAAATCGGGTCTATTCAACAGATAGTCGACCAGCTATCAGGTCAGATCAAAATGCTGTTTCTTTAAAACTTGTCTTATCATCTAGTAAAAATGGCCCAGGTTATTGGAAATTTAATTCATCGCTGTTGAATGATTCATTTTATAAGGAAAACAATTAGAGGGGTAATTCGAGATGCAAAACAAGAAGGGGCTACATAATAAGGGGTACCAAAGGGTGCCATAGTAAGGTCACGTATAAGATGGTATGAAGAAGGAGAAAAAATACAAAATATTTTCTTCGGTTAGAAAAAGTAGAGGTGTTAAAAATCCATTACTGAACTAAAAACAAAAAATGGTAAAAAGGTTAATGGACATGATGAAATCTTAAGAGGGATCGTTAAATATTATACTGAGTTATATTCTTCAAAAGATATTGAGAAAGAATCCAATGAACGTATATATATATATATATATATATAAATTAAACATGAGTAAAGAATTGGCTGAAGCGGGATTCGAAACGGCGACCTCTGGATTGCGAGATCAGTGCTCTACCAACTGAGCTATTCAGCCCTTACGTTGGGTTGATCCCTAGTAGCCAACATCTTTACTCTAATCAGCAAACAGTATTAATTATGTACTTGCCGGATCAATATTTATGCAATCCCATGAAATTTAGTATTTTTAGCTCAAGAACAGAAGATGGGAAAACGGCGTTTGTACATTTATTGGATCATATTTGATGCACGCTGATAGAAAACAATTATAAATTAAACATGAGTAAAGAATTGGCTGAAGCGGGATTCGAACCGGCGACCTCTGGATTGCTCAGTTGGTAACCCTGAAATTGTGATGTACGCGAGATCAAAATCATCAAAAATATTGTGATATGGAAGTAAAGCAACATGAGCAAAGCCAGATAATAAGGGTATAATATCAACACAATGCATTGCTCGCTTGTTTACGGTAGCAAAAACTGACAAAAAGACTTGTTTATGATGAGCAAAAACACAAAAATGCTTGTTAGGGTATGTTTTTAGTCGGTTTTTTTTTTTTTTTTTTTTTGGTGGAAATACTTGTTTAGGGTGCATTTTGGAAGTCCATGTTCACGCATCATATCCACCTTTGAATACAACTGCCCCCCCGGGAATTCTTAACATTCCTCGGACTTGAACACAAATTCCTAAGAACCAGTAGTTTACCTACGATATGGACAATAATTCCTACGGACTAATAGTGCATCCTCGTCGGACTTGGACATAATTCCTAAGGATCGATATGCTACCTTGAACATAAGTACTTGCAGTCCATGTTGGTTATGGACACATATCCCTAAGGAACGATATTCTACCTCTGCTCTGTCAGGGCATCAATTTCTATATATAAGGACTGATAGTACACCCATCTTCGGACCCATCTTCGGACTTAGAAACTAAATCCTTTGGAGATGGACACTGCTTTGGACATGTGCTCAGGCCAGGGTGTGTTGTACTCGCATAAAAGCCTGGAGTAGGTGCCATGGTCCAGGTCTGCATATAAGAGGATACCATCTACACACGAACTTCAGTTTGGCTGAATTGGAGATACCAGATTGCCATAAGTGATGTAGTTTATTGCATTCATTTCAAGCTTGTCCTTTGCGTGACAGGGAGTCTTGCTGTGGGCAGCATAGGACCCAATGGTACCTGAAGTCCCTGACCTCTTTGAGTTGGGTACCGTCTGTTGTGTAGATAGATTGATGATTATCTTCCTCATTGACGGCAAATATATTCCTTCTTTTGGCGTTTAGACTAAATGGTTATTAGACCAACTGATCATTAGACGAAATGGGTTTAGACAAAATGGGTTTAGACTAAATGGTTATTATACCAACTGGTTATTAGACTAAATGGGTGTAGACCAAATGATATTAGACGAAGTGGCAATTAGACCTATTGGATATTAGCCGAAATGGTTTTAGACAAATGGCATTAGACCACCTGTCCCTAATAGATCATCTTAGATCAAGTGACAATATACTAAGTGGTTATTAGCCTAAGTGTCAATTAGACCATCTGATTTAACGAAACCGAATTTATACAAGTGGGTTATCTGACGAAATGGAATTAGACGAAGTGGCGATAGACCTGTATAACCAGGCGAAAAAGGTCGGAATTGCTTTTAGTGAGATAAAAAACTACATGAAATACAAACGCACGTGAAAGGAAATGAAGATTTGGATCAACTATTTTACTACCTAAACATATTTTTAGACAAAACATATGAATGAAACATGGAAATAGATTATTTTTACCATTAGAGTGATATTCAGACGATTTTGATACAGAAAATAGTAATTGGAACTTGTCATAATTGAGACTATAATGTATGTCTTAAGGGACGGAATTCAATACTCAACTGGCGGGCGTTCTCCGGTTCTGTCCGGTTCCGCGCGGTTCAGTTAATTCATTGAATTTCCTGAATTACTTACTGGATTAAAGGATTCCAGAAGATTGGCAGCGGATTAATTAACCGCCTGGAACCGGGCAGAACTGGAAAACGCCCGCCCGTTGAGTATTGATTTGGTCCCTAACCATGTGTGGAAAATGAAAAACCTAAGGAAAAAAAATCACACAGAATCTTTTGGATATAGACAATGTGATTGGAAATTGTAGTATGAGACTGTAATATTTCTTTATATAAGTATTCAGTAAAGAATTGATTAGAATTATCCCCAGAGAAATAACACCGGCTCTTTGCCACCTCATTTTTGAGGTTAAAATAAAAAAGAAACAAATGTAAATATCTCAGTAAATACCTGTAATGTCAACGGATAACAATTTTTTTAACACTTCAACGTGTAAAACAAAAATTCAACCCACGTATCACGAATTCAACAAGTGTTATCCGTTACTTTTACAGTATAGACCGTTTCTGATGCTATCCGCTATGACCTACACATCTCGCTGAAATCTATCGCTCCTCTACCAACCCTGGCGTTAGCTTAATTGGGAGAGCGCCTGCTGTAATACGGACGTTTGCTGGTTCGAGTCCGGCCAATCGCACATGTTTTTTTTTCAACACTCGCGTGCGCTGGTAATCTCTGGGAAGATTAATAAATAGTCATCCTTGTCTGAACTAATCAGTAATTTCATTAGAGGAGGAGCTGGGAACCCTGGTTCAAACATCATCGTTTACCCCTCACTACAGAAAAGTTTTGGACACCGTTTGGGAGTTAGTATGGACCCTCTACCTCAATGCTAGGTAGTTAGTACACTCAAATTGTGGTATCACTTTTTCAATAGGGGTCAATTTAGTTTACACAGGGGTCAAATTTTTAAAATGCTCCATCATGTTGAAATGGATCCATTTTGTCCGTCTAGTCCTAAGGATTCCAAAATGTATAGTTTTGTACCTCCATATATAACCATTGGTTTGGGAGTTTTTAGGGTAAAATGGCTAAATGGTAAAAAGGTCATTTCTATTTGTACAGGGGTCAAAATCAGAAGTTGCTCCAATTTGGTAAAATTTGAAAGAAGTTGTTCATCTTAGCTTATTTGTCAAATAGGAATAGTTGTACCATCGGCAATGCATAGTTACCATGTTATACGGCACAAAAAGGTCATAGGGGCAACATGATCCAATTGGCGTGTTGACTTTTTTTTGACCCATATCTCCGGAAGCAACATTTAACATAATCAAACCTATACTTTTTAGGAGTCGTCTTAACCATCAGGCAATAATTTGCAAGTATTTAAAATATAAATAAAGTGTTTATTTCTTTGGTTTTGGTTTTGTTATTTTTATTACCTTTTTTCCCATTTTTGTCATTTTTACCCTATAACTCCTCAAATACCAATGGTCGTAGTGGTACAAACTTATACATTTTGGGAATCCTTATGATAGATGGACAATATGGCATACCTTTCAACAGGATTGGGGCATTTTAAAATTTGACCTTGTTAAACTTAAATTGCCCCCTATTGAAAAAATTGATACAACAATTTGAGAGTACTAACCACTTAGCATTGATGTAGATGTCCAATACTAACTAACCAAATGTGTCAACCTTTTCTGTAGTTGGAGTAAACGAACTCCTTAAATAAGGCCCCCTATGAGATATTCCTGCTCCTCCTCTAATTAATCGTTCGGCCGCGTCACATACTGACTTTTTACAAATACGCCTTTGGAGAAAAACGGCTTTGAGATTTTTGATTTTAATTTGCTCCATCACCGTTAATTAACACATGTATTTTCAAATAACACTAGTTGAAAATCGCCAAACTAAGTTAAATTTTTTCAAATATATTAACTAATCAACTTCCAATTTATTTAGATACCCGGAAAAAAAGTGATGTTAAATAAAATACGTCACTATGTGAAAACGACAAAATAGCAATTTCAACGTGTAAATAACAAATAGGACGCGAAAATATGTCGCTATGTGACGCGTTTGCGCAAATACGTCGCAATGTGAAAACGACAACATAGCAATTCTACCGTGAACTGAAAAATACGTCGCACAAATACGTCACTATGTGAAACGGCGAATACTTCCAAATGCAGATACGACGCTATGGGCCTGCGCAGAATAGATTTTTGACAAAATACATCGTTATGTGATGCGGACAATAATTATTTAACGTTTTGCAAATACGTCATAATTAGTTAATTTAATTTTACTAATTACTGTTACTAATTTGTAGAGTGGTACAAAACAAACGTATAAGCCAAATTTCTCTTAAAAGTCCAAAATGTCGAATACGTCACTATGTGATGCGGCGACGATATATAGTGGATTAATAAAATGAATAAATACAAATGCGAGAGAAATTCGTGACACGAGTCCGAGATCTAAACGGAAGGGTTCATATCCCATCCACAACAAATTCTTGGCTAACTTATGTCGATTTTAATAATTATTGGACCACTATTGTTTTATCATTAGGGTTGTCTTAGCGCATTGAGCATACCTCCAGACAATGAACGAAGAGAATACAGACATCTACAATGTCATCTGCACTGTGTTGAAGCACACGTTGGGCCTGTTCAAGGTATCGGTCGATGTGGGTTTTCACCTGATCAAAGCTAAAACAAACAAAATCGTGTATAAACGATGATAAATAGAAATATATATTTTTTGTGAAAATGTAAACTACGAAATTAGACAAAATATTAAAACATTACTTTGCCTGTAGAAGTAGCTGTAAGAGTAGAGATCTGATGACAGGGATAGGATCAATACCATCTCCTTGAAATGCTGTCAGTATTTTGGTCAGGATCGTTTGTTTTTGATCAACCTCCGATTGGCGAGTCACAAATGTCAGTAAGCGTTCAATAACTTCAGCATTGGGCGGTGTTCCATCTGCAAAACATCGCTGCGAGACTGTATCCATGAAAAAGTTATTGCAGCGTTGACGGAATGCATGGTACTTCTCAATGGCTTCCCTATGGAAAGAGTTAAGTATGATTGCATTTTACCATGAAGTATCACAAACAATTTGATAGGCTTCGTGTTTTTCCACATAACATTTATTATCACACATTGTCATATGAGCCAATGTAGTACACATGTTTGTGCCTACTAACCCAATGGTGGGACCGATTTAACTAAAAATTGGTAAAGTTTTTGACGGTATGCTTTCATGTGAAGGAGAAATTATTGTATGAAAAATCGGACCATGATCGGTCCACCCACCTTTAAGTAAAACCTCAGATATTAAACCACGTGACAGATAACCAGAAATGCTACAAGTTAAAACGGTAAGTGTTTAGACTGCCCGTAAAACACTGAAGACAACTAGATAGTAGAAAGGGTGTTGTGATATGGATTGAACAGGTTGTTAGTGGATGGTGATGCTACTCTACTGACGAATCGTAGAAAGACATGATATTTCAAGCAGAAGACGTTGATTTTACAGTCTTACCGTTTTTTTGTTGTGATTTCTAACGTGTAGTTAGTCGGAGTAACCGTCTTGCAAACGGGACACGAACGGCTGTTTGTGGTATCAAACCATTTTGTAATACAAATTTTGCAGCACAGGTGTTCACAACGTAGCTCAATAGGATCTCGAATGGTCCTCTTGCATATTGGACAATCATCAATTCCTTTCCTGTTATATTTAAAAACATTACGAAATATGGTCATCCCCGTCTTGAATATTACCAACAATTTCGTTGTAAAAGATCGGTGACCTTATTTTAACTAATGCGTTTGATTGTGAAACTAGCAATATTTTGAAACTAGCAATATAACCAACTTAGAAGATTGTATAACATCGAATTTGTGTTCAGACGTGGAAATAAAAGTGCATGACTAAAGACGTCTAGTCTAACCGAGCTAACTTTGAAAGGACATGTTCATACTGTGCAGCTGAGTGTACCATACAATGATTGGAAAGTGAAGCATGCAGGGCAGGTCTGGTACATGACACAAGATTGATTCACACTGATGCCACCACGGTACAAACAGTTTGAAAGTGGCGCCTTCCTGTGGGTTGCTATTTTTAACTTATTACAAGACTTGTCTGGGGTATAGACATACTGATATCGTCGGCTTCATCACATGATCTATCTCACAAAATACGTGTTTCGAGGAAATCGCAATTGAAAATCTTCCTTTCGTAATAAGCTCGAAACATACCGATTGCGTCATTTACTACCAGTCAAAAGGAAATATCAAGAAAACACTTCGGAGTTTTTAATTCAGTGAAAAATAAATGCTGGTTATCTAGCCAACACTGTTTAATATGACTGTAAACTTATAGATCAGTATGTGATTAAGATTTTTTTTGTTTTTCCAAACGATGTCTGAGGTAGAACACAGATAGACCAGTGTGTAACGTATTCATCACCGTATTATAAAAAAGGCGCAATTTTCGTATCAGTGCGTCATATGGTGATCTATGTCAGATAGCGCTGTATGTGACGCAGCTTTGATATAGATCGGTATGTGATAAAGATATATGTATACTCCCCGCCTAAAAATCCGAACGATATAAATTACTGTATTAAAAAGGTATGTAGGTTCGTTCGTTCGTTCGTGCAAGTCCAAAATCACAGTGGAAGATCCGTCCCTAACCAGCCGACAGCCTCATCATCCAGGTTGATCAGGCCTGGAATTCCCCCTGGGGACCTGCAGACCCCACAGCCATCCACGATGTGGCCAATGGCCCGTGGCTCTCCACAACCGCAGCTTGGTGAAAGTTCCACTCCGATCTTGTGAAGGAAGTTCTTTGCACGACCAACGCCAGCCCCGAGTCCGCTGAGGCTGACCCACGCTTCCCCATCAAGGTCACAGCCTCCGGGCCCGCCAGATGGGCTGGCTATCCACAAACTGCCTTAGGTCCAAAGCAGAGGACGACCATTGTTCACACCATCTGTCATCGATCCAGGATGATCGACAGGGACACCGCGACCGCAGTGCCACGGACTGGGCAGCAAAGTGATTCCGCGGGACTCCCGACCCCCAAAGGGCGCCGGTGGGGGGACCAGGCCACCAGGCCCATCACACCCCTTGGCGAGCTTGATCGTCCGAAGGTTCCTCCCAAGGTCCACAGGAGCCACGCCAGACAGAATTGGAAGACACCCCACAGGCGTCGCCAAAAGGCAACCACCAACAAGTCCCACTGCATCATCCAGAACGACACCAATCCTGCGTGAATGCACACCGCGGATCCACACCGGTGCAGCGCATCCAACAGCGGAGGATGTATGCACGGTGTCAAAAGACGCACCCCACCCAGCCCCTGCGAGCCCCCCGAGGAGGCCGACACGAGACCGCGCCCCGGCAGCGACCGCCCCGGTGTGCCGACTGAAAGCAAGGCTGCGGTCCATCGTGACGCCAAGGTACTTCGGTGTCGGATCACGTGACAGTCTCTCTCCATCCAGAGTGATGTCAAGTTCTCTCCCCGCGCATCGATCCGCAAGGCGGAAAACAGAGCCGACGGTCTTGGGCCTGCCGAGCCCCAAGCGCCACCGGTGGAAGAACCGGATCACAGTGGTTAGGTCCCTCCGCAACACTGCCTCCAAGGACTCAAAGGAACCAGCAGCCACTCCAAGTGCCGTGCCGTCTGCGCAGGAGCACTGCGAACAATCTGAGAACATCCGAGACGCAGATGCCAAAGAGACCGGGCGCCAGGACAGAACCCCGCGGGACACCACCCGAAGCCTGCGCCCTCCACCGCGCCGCTCACCCGATGCCTCCAGGACGAAAGACCCGCCCCGGACGAGCAGCACAATGAACCCGACAAGCCTGACACCAGGGAAGACCCCGAGTAGCCCGAGGCAGAGACCTCGATGCCAGACTGTATCGCACGCAGCAGCCAGGTCTACGAAGACCGCTCCAAACCCCCGCCCTGGAAGGTCGCCTCGATGTCATTAACTAGTCTTGCTATCTGATCAGCCGCTGACTCCCCCCCCCCAAATCCAGCCCGAGCGCGGGGCAAATCTGCGCCGACCGCGCCATCGATCCCGCCGAGCACCAGTCGCTCAAGCAGCCTATAGATGTGAGACAGCAGCGAGACGGGCCCGCAACCCCTGGGCTCACCCGCTGGCCTCCCGGGCTTCAGGATTGCAATGACCTTTGAAGTCTTCCATCCGGAGGGAACAGCTGACGCTCCCATGCAAGCAGAAAGGAAGAGCCGGAGCCACCGCACAGCCCCGGGTGCCATACTCTTCAATAATTCTGTATGGATGTCGTCATTGCCAGGAGCTTTCCCACCCCTGAGAACCCCAATTGCCTCGGCGACCCCATCGCAGGTGAACGGTTGGGACACGGGGCCCGACGGCAGAGAGGTCCGTAGAAGCTGTTCAATCTCTGCATCAACAGCACGAGAGTGGGCCCCCGCCCGCGGAGTGCGGTCCCGCCACCCTCCACTGTTGACAAGTACTGAAGCGATGGAATTTGCAGAGACAGGACACTGCTTAGCTGGACAGCTACGCCCGGTGAGCTTGTTGATGGTGTTCCAGGCCTTGTGGCTTGAGTGGGTAAAGTTGATATTGGATATCTCCTCCTCCCATCTGGTACGTCTCTTTTGGCCAAGCAGATCCAGTAGCTGGCTGCCCTTTGCCACCCTCCCAGCACCGCAGCCGGCACTACAATACACCCCGTATAACCCGCCGCACTCCCCGTCCCAACAGGGGGCACAGGGACCCCCTCCGCCTCCGGAATGGAATGCCTAGCTGCCCGGCGGAGCATGGAGCAGAAGTCAGAACACGCATCGTCGATGCAAGACGAAGCCGGGCCTGGCAGCGCGGACGACAGCCCGCTGGCGAGCTGTCTGAACCCGGACCAGCTGGCTTTCCTGAAATTCCATCTCTTTCTGTAGAGGCTGGAGACCGCGACCTTGATGTCACTGGTGACCAGGACAGGGCAATGACCTGATCCAGGAAATCCAGGGAGGACCGCCCTGGAGCAGTGGGATCGGACGTCGCCGGCGACTGCCGACAGGTCGGGACAGGTCCATGTCCCATGACCGCTTGAACAGAAAGAAGGTGGATCCCCACTATCAAACAGCAGCTGGAGGTCCTGGGTATGTAGGTGAATTATAATAATAAATGCCAGGAGCGTTGTTCGCGTAATGTGTTTGCTTATTGACCTGTGACCGTAATGCATTGATAACGAAGCATGATGTGGAAGTTTGAGAGATTTATCCAGCTGGCTTGGCGCGTTCATTTGAAAGCAAGTTTGAGCACGTTGGTGGCCATTTCAACATCGTTCGGATTTTTTAGGCGGGGAGTATATCTTATCATTTCAATTTCTTACATAGAACACAGCACAGATAAGCTCGGTATGTAACGTATTCATCGCCGTGTTAAAGTAGGCCTACGCATGTACGTAATTTTTAGTGTATCACATAGTGATCTATATCAGATAGCGCATATGTGAAAAAATAAATTTGAAGTAAATGCACATAGATCAAATTTGCTAATTAATATCTCATTAATTAGAGTCCAAGTCCGTAACTCTGTAATTATGAAGAGTTCAACGTCATATTAACAAAAATGTCAAAAATATGAGATAGAACAGTACGTGATGCAGCCGACAATATGTCTAAACATATCACTAAATATTAAATTTAAAATTAAGCCTAAAAGTGAATATCGCGGCACAAAATGTTGATATACGCATATTTTTGTGTCTATAGCTTAATTAAATAGTAATGTTGGAGAAAAAATACATTCAATAATAATGCTGTCATAATTGAATTAGTTTGCTCTGACAACATAGGAATAGACACAAAAATATAGTTTATATCATTATTTTGGGCATATAACAAAAGAATTAGTTTGAGTGTGCATTGACGCCATATTGGAAAACAAAATTACTTTCACTAGATCTTTAAAAAGTAAAAACGTAGTGTCATATTTGGATTCCTTTTCCCTGAAAACATTGTTATAGACACAAAGATCCAGCTCCTATCATTATTATTAACCGAGATATATGAGGCATTTAAAATAATGGCAGTCATTTTGAAATATGGTCACCACGGCCGCCACAGGCCAAATCAAGGTGGGGTCGCGTTTTGAAATAATCAGTTCATAGTAATTGTGTGGCAAGTGTTATACACACACTGGCCAGAAGTATTCCGACATGCAGAAAACAAAAATATATTCAAAACTTGATTTCATAATTGTACCAGAGGTTCTTGACTACAAATAATTATTGTAAAAGTTATGATTTCCAAACAGATGCTGTTTACCAGAATCAAATAGTGAAAAAAAAAACCCGTTTAATTTGATTGTCGATTGCCATGCAAAAATATGGCGGGTTAAGGGAGCTCACTAATAACTTGCCAATTGTACTCCAGAAGGAATACAAGTAGAGAAACGTCAAAATGGCTGCAAAATAATCGCTAAATGAAAGGACATCACCGGATAAGAAATGGAGGCCCTCTATAATCATCATAGTTATAGTTCATCATCAATTTTAACTTGGTGTTTTACAACTACTTTATCATGTATGCAAGGTGTTTTTTATCCTCAAAATACACTTGTATCAAGAAAAAATGAGGAAAGTCTGAGAAACTTCAGGGGCATGCTCTCTGGAAAAAGCAAAGCTTAGAGCATGCCTCCATTGCAACGACCAGTTATGATTTAAAAGAAGAAACAGGAAGATGTTGCATAGCTGCCCTTTGTTATGGAGCTTGTAAATGATGCCTAGATAGACCCCTTGTCCTTCATAAGCTACAAAGAGGCTACACGAGAAAGCCCTTTATAACAATACCCAAATACCTATTAGCTTATGCTGATGTAGTGCAATGAGTGCTAAGATTTGGATTATATAACCGTCTTCACACCAAGGAAACTCTAATATGCAATACAATGGCTCGCATCTTAATGGCCCATGGCCGCGCTATTTAAATCATGGGCAAGTTAACTCTCCTTCTCACCATTAAAATCTCAATTCACCAGTATATTGAGCAAATACATCCCCTGCATTTTAGTATGATTTATGATACCCAGAACCTACATGGTCAGCGGTTGTTAACATGTAGCCATCCAAGGCTACTGAACTGAGCCCTTGGTAGATTAGCATGCCTTACCTTATAGTGTGATATGGTATGTAAGATTCAAGATTCAAGATTCATTTATTCAGCATAACATATCGTACGTGACAGAAATGTATAATACAGTATATTATATAATAATACATAATAAATGA
>JAMKCH010045295.1:0-12444 GCA_023653785.1 Ophioderma brevispina | reverse complement strand
GCAGGGGTACATTTTCTTTTACTTATGCAACCATTCTGCTTGTTTGGTGTACCAATAGTATGGTCATGACTTTGAAACCATAACCTATGTTACGTCTGTGTGCCCATCAACCAATCAGTGCCACTTTCTGCATCCTTGACTTTTATTTAACCTTGAACTGCACTTTAGCGATTCCTCACCAAAATCCAAATAACTCAATTCACCCGAAATATTTTGCAAGCAGTTTTATTTTCACTACTTTTGCAAATATGTTTTAATTCACATTTTTTTTCTCAATCTTTTTCCAGAACTAGGTAACCTAACCATATGGTTTGAACTAATTGAACGTGTATAAATTTCCTTCCACAAAAAAAGCAGAATCTTATGCCTTTCAGCAAAAATTCTTGCTACAAATAAACGTTGTTCTTCCGTAGTAGGCAACTAATGACTTCTCACCAGTTGGTCCCTGTCTAATCATACTTTTTTTCTTTATATATTTTGATTTAAGATAATCGAGCCATTAAGCCTCTGAAATGTGCTGTACGATGAATCAAACGAATCAAGCGACTACTCTCACGGCATCGCGGCGCAGATTTCTTGCAGTCACGTAATCAAACTGACAAACCTCAACACGTGGGGGTCATCGTGTTATTGGATTAGTCCCTCATGGAAGCCGGTTTATTTGAATTTAATATACTATAACACAACGGTAAAGGGTTTCTCTATAAATAACTGATGATCGACCATGACTGATCTAATATGCTTTTGCATCGCTTATTTCATCATGATTGTGTAATTAGCCTGCGGCAAAGTCTCTCTCTGCGGTTTCACCATATTTGCAACAAACGTTTAAGATGAATGTGCACATTTCTCAAAAAAGTTCATATTTTCTGAGGTGTTTTCCTGGCACTGCACGCACCCTTTTACAAATAGGAATTGGAAACATTTTCTAAAGCATTATTTAAGGCAGAATCGGAGATTTCAAAACGTATTTTTTGTGCGTACCAAGTAAGATAAAAATATCACCTATACTGCCATTTCAAAATGACTCGGAGTTTTTTGCGTTGATGTAGTTAACCTTCATTGTAGTATAACAGTACAGCACATTACATAGGGAGAGCGTGTGGCCCACTGGTTAGGGTATAGCCCTTGGTGCTGAAGGTCCCCGGTTCAACTCTCTGTGGAACCACTTGCAGGGATTTAATCGGGTTACTAAATTTGATTTATCTGTACATTTGAGCTTTTGATTGAAATTGGAATTCCTCTCTCCCATTGGTTCCGTTGACTTGGCAAATGAACCATTAAAATACCCCGTCCTCGGAGGGGACGTTAGCCGTCGGTCCCATGTCACGAGAGTCATCATGTTCGTGCATGCACATCACAGTCCAGTGTCTAAAGAGAAGGGTGATTATTCCCTGGCTGTCCAATTCTTTCCCCGGTAAAATTGACCCCCACTGGAAATAAGCTTCCTGCGAGGCTTTCTTGGGCGATCCAGGATTGTCGAATAAATCAAAGGATTCAAAGGTTTCAAAATTATGGCGTCCATCTCTGAATCAGAACTAAGACATAACAGAAGAAATCCAGGAATTACTGAAAAAATGAAAATTTCATTCTCTTCAACGCTATGCACTGCTTTAACTCTAACCCTAAACCAAGGTCCCTTGCTTCAATTCATGAAAAGTAGACCCAAGTTTCTCACTCCTGCCACACTACCCTACCCACACCAGAAGTTGAGTGCCCCTACCCGGCCAAGAATCAGATGTATGAGGAACAATATAGATACACCTGAAAACACTGATGCTAATATTCCTTAAATTACAATGCAAAAAAGCAGGCAAGTGCTGCTGACTCCATCTACCCCAGTTACTACCAAGCCCATTTTCTGTGCAAGAAGATATGTACAGATATTTTTTTGCGATTTCACTTCAGCGCTTTGTTCTCATTTTAACAGAGCACACAAAAATAGCACAACCTATTACATAATCGCCACAAAGTTTCCTGACATTTAACTTGTGTTTTGGCTACTCTCCAAAATTCTCAAAAAATAATACCTGCCAAAAATAACCACAGAAGAGTATTTATCCTCGCAACATCCTTGACACACTTAGCTTGACTACCTCAAGTCACGCAACCAGCAGCTTCTCTGCTCAACTCAAGAATCGTGTTTCAAAAAATTCCTCTCGCTCTTTACTTAATTTCGTAAGCCTTCTATCTGTCCGTCGATCGACAGAGCAACGCGTTCAGAAAATAATTACGACAATTTGTGCAAAGCAAATGTCAGATGATCACGGTAATTGTGTCACGAATGCCTCGGCTGTATAGATAATGTTCCAACTGTTGCTTTTCTGGGGGTCGAATGCTTCGGTAAAACCTCCCACTGTGCACACAAATGGAGGGGAAGGATCATTATCACTGTGCATTATTTTAGGGACATCTGACACAGGTGATGGGGTATTATATTAATTAAAAATAAAACATTTAAAGAGGCTATCATCTCACTAAATCAAAGTGGAAACAGTTTTAGAAAAGAATATGATTTTTAAAAATATAAAAAATAATATTTATTTAAAATTGTTAAAGAAAGAGTACTATAGAGCTTACGGGATCTCAACACAAATGACCATATGAAGAGATATGCTGCCAAAATGGGTCTCATTTTCAGCCTTTTTGTATATGAATGACCTTTTTTATCCAAATTTTGGTAAAGAGATGAGTCGCTTCTTCCAAACTTTTTTTCTAAAGCTGTCCGAAAATTAAGCAAACTCGCTCAACCTAAAGACAAATTTTTCTACATAATCTAAAGTATTGGAAATTTTTGAACAAATATATTAATAAATGACAAATTTTGTGTTAAATTTGGCCCAAAATCTGCATCTCATGGCTCCCAAATTTAAGTGAAATTTGTATAGATTTTGGGTAGGGAAAGTTCCTACCCAAACCAAACTCGACAACCCCAGGGATCAGGCTTTTTATTAGTTGGGGCTAAGATTTTTACCCTATGGTCCCGATTTTTTTGCGCCCAGTGGGACAGAAAAAAATACATCAGTCTCGGACCGCTTGTGTCGCCTGCCGTCGCGGTTTGTGAATGATGGGCCTTACTATTCATCACTTCTGACCTTGATATGTGACATTGACATCATAAACAAATGAGGGCTTGCATATAAACTCCATAAACCAAGTTTGGTTCCAATTGAACTTCAACTTTTCAAATGACGTCAATTTTACATTTCAAAACCAATTTTAAAACAACTTGCCCTCACATGACCTTTGACCTCAGTATGTAAACCTTTGACCTCATCAACAAATGGGGGATGCCACGTTGCACCTGTGACCCAAGTTTGGTTTAAATCCATCAAAGTATGTGGATATTAGAGGCAAATGTTAACCCTTTTTCACAACAGACATCAACAGTAGACAAAGTGATCCCTATGTGTCTTCCTGCCTTATGGCAGGCGACACTAATATGGGACCCAGGTGCCAGTTCTTTTCCCTACTATGGCACCCAGGTCTTGGTGAAAAAAGCAGAATGACTTCAGAATATAGCAGAATAAAGTTACAAGAATTGGTGTAATTACATTAAAGGGATAAGCAGTGATTTGCTAATCTGAAACATCGAAAAAATCATCAAAATTCATATTTTTGTATTTTTGTTACTGAGACATGGATATGTGAACATAACCTGCAAGTGGTTGGCTTGAAATCCATGTATTAAAGACAAGGCAGTATGTTTTATCCGATTCTGTAATTTCTATATGTGCGTATCAAAATTCTGACTTGAGATGAAAAAGCCTTTCCCTGTGAATATCCCAGATTTTAAGCCTGATATTGTTCTATACAAGATCTATACAGTTTGACCTCAAACACAAACATTATTGATCTTTGTTTATTCTGTACTGGTGTAAACCACAATCAGCTATTTAATGTAGATTGTGAGACGTCATCACTACATGTGCATTTGCGGGAGACGGTATGACAAATTTCCATTTTTATTTCACTATTTGGTGGTTTGTTTCTACATTAAAGCAGTTATATGGAATTGTACACACATATCCCTAATTTATAAGTTAAAAAATACATTTCCACATTTTTTTTATTCTCTCAGATTATCGCTGCTAATCCCTTTAACATCACTGTCATCACCTTCTGGTTGTTATCCACAGTATATTGAAAACTTCAAATGTCCATATCTCAAAATGCTGAAAATGGACTTGTGCATTTCTTGTACACACATCTTCATTTGTAATAATATTATAGGACCAGGGGTTGAAAAAATGTAAATTTCCCGGGAAGATAGTCACATTTCTCACAGATTTCCCACTATATCTTATGTATAAATTTGCCTCCAAATGGCCAAGTTTCCCTCCAAATGGCCAACTTTCCTGAGAAGGAGCTTTCCAAATTCCCCACTTTTTCGAGCCATGTATAGGACTCCAGTCTCCTGGTCCAAAACAAGCGGCTCCTGGTTCTCTTGAAATTGTAAGGACCAGGAGCGGCTTTTTGCACATTTCTGGCTCCTGGTTCGTGTTGACATAATAAAAAGCCTGCCGGGGATGCAAAGGCTCTCATCAATATGCTACACAATAACAGCAAAACACACTCTCAGTGAATTTGTTTCAATCTGTAGCTCGGCTTCTGTAGATCGACATACAGTATGTCAGACACCAGAGGGTGTTTTGAGTCAATCCCACAATGCATCAGCTTTGGGAAATTTCACCTCAATAGGGGTCATGTGATTCCATCAAAATTCTATTCTTAACACATACAAACCCTGACTTTGGTGCTCATTTTAGCCTACAATGCATTAGTACTTAGGGAATTTTTAGCATGATTATGAAATATTTTTTGGTTTTTAAACTTCTGAAATACTTTTGTCCCTAAGTACTGACATGTGTTTTATTACAGTACAGTATAGGAACATTACTATGCATCATGGGATTGATTCAAAACACCCTCTAGTCAGACACTATCCATGTCAAAATTCAACAGGTACAGGATATACAAAGACTAAATGTGATGAAGTTAGCAACAGAACATGCATTATTTATAGAACAAATAACCAAAGCTTATTTGCCAAGTTTTGGCAATTTTTGACATGTGAGTGCTTGTTTATTACATATTCAACTAGTACACCATGTTGAATTACCACTTATTTTTGCTTCTAGCAAAATATTTAGTGTTTATATTGTGGAAAAATTATTTGATAAATTAGTATTTGTTGGTACACTGGAACACTGCATCAGCCTATTGAAAAAAATATATAAATTAGCTACACCATTTTAATGAGCTTTTGTTTGATAAATATCACAGGGGGTGTGAGAGGCCATGGACAAAAAATGAGGAAAGGAGGAAAAAGAGGAAAAAAGGAGTAAAAAAGCCAAAAACAGGCTGAAAAAAAGAAAAAGCTAAAATTTTGGCACTAACAAAATTTCAAAATAGAGGAAATCCTCTTAAAACGAGGAAATTTGACACTCCTGATATCAGTAAATTCTGGAGAAATCGGACCCGTAATCAGGATTTTTTTAGGCGAGGGGTGATTTTTTTTCCAAAAGGGGACTTTTTTTCCACTTATTGCAAAAGGGGGAGGAAATTTGGCAAATGTGGACTTTTGACTGAAATTTTAACCTTTTTTCAACAGAAAAACATTTAAAAAACGCTAAATTTCTTCCCCCACCATCCCTCCCTTGGTTATGGGCCTGGGAGAAATTGATTCTGTTGCAATTAGTCTTGGATTAAGTCATCATTTGTCATAAAATGGCCTAGTACTTTTGGATTGGGATGAGGTTACCCTTGCACAGCAAGATTCCCCACTTTGGTATGGTACACGTGGGAGGTACACTTATGGTTCCCAGACAAATTCATCTTAGGGAAGGCTTGCTTCTTAAGTACATCAGTGTTATTTCAGTCCACTTCTAATCTTAGTTTGTCCTTTTATTTCCATTCAAAACAGAAATACCCAATTCAAACTGCAACCAACTCAAACACGCAACTTTAAAAACAAGAATATGTAATTCAGAAAGCGACTGACTTACCTATTTATAGTCAAGTGATGTTCAGTAAGGCAGAATCCAAAGACAGGGATCAGGAAAAGAGAAAAAGAGGAAATATTTTGCATTAATATGATAAAACCACAGACAAAGTAAAGGCATATAATTTTCACAGATATACCACAAATTAGAATATCTATTTCCACATATTCATACAATTAATCATTTATGAAAAATTTTAGTATTCACTAAGTTATTCAATTTGAGTAATTTTTATCCCAAGCTTATAATTGGAGACATTAATATGATATGTGATGATTGTTTTGGCAACATTGGTGAAAATTGTGGTCATCATATTAATTTGTTTTATTGTACATTAATACACAAGTTATATTCCACCAGATGTCAGGTGCTATGGGATCCACACAAAATTTCCAGCATTATTGAACAAACTGTTATTTTCGCTGGCCTTGTATCAGATTGAATTATACACATGGAGAGACTCGGTACATGTGAGGAACTATCATTCCTGGCTATTTGATACTGAAGGATGTTTCCAGCAGCAATTGAAAATTACTGGGGATCCCAGATATTAATTATTCTAATTAATTATTCTTAATGCAATTATTCTAATTACAAATGTCTGCATTTAACATATACCGAATTTCTAGCTTAACCAATCACAGGTATGGTTTACTAACCGATACCAATGCAACTGTGTTAAAACTTCACATTTTATCCCCATCTGAATGGATTAAGCTGGACATGTCTTAGGCACAAAAGTGAATATAAGGCAAAGAAAAAAAAACAAAGTTGTCTCAGAAGATCGCACGCAGGATTTTAAAATTGGTTTTTTTGACCGCATTGTGTTTTTTTAGGTTTTAATCCTTTAAATTTTTTTGTTAAAAAATTTCAGAAAAAAAAATTGAAAAAATTGGTCCGCGAAGAAAGAAAAATGAAAAAAAAAGTGGGCCAAAAAAGCATTAAAAAACAACCAAAAAAAAAAAGCAGTTAGCATTAGATTTTTTAAAAAAAAAAAAAAAAAAAACCGCATTTTCGCATTAGCATTTTTCAAATTATTCTGAGACAAACTTGTTTTTGTTGGCCTAAGCAAATCAACTCCCCTTTTTCACTTTCAAGACATTATGTAGCCCACCAAATACAAAGTAAGAAAGCCCTGGGTCTATGGATGCTTTGAAATTCTTCACTGCACCATCAAACATCAACAATATATAACCACGTTTTGTATCGATGTTCTAAGATATTCAGTTGTCAAACTCATCTCATGTTTGTTATTGTATGTTCCATATATATTATTGATCCGCATTGTAGTTTTGTTCTGCGGCCTAGCTCCCCTAGGATCAGAAAGAATAATAATGATATTTGAAACAAATCTGCTTTTATAGTGTGTTTTCACTATGCAGGTTAGAATACACTATGGAGTTACAATATGCTCATCCACCAAGGACAGTCAGGGGTTTGTACTGTACATACATTGACATGACACGGACCTTGCCGCGGATCTGAGTATCATATCTCATACCCAAAAACCAGGGAGGGTGTAGTTTCTAACTAATTGGTGATGGAAGGTACTGAACTGTGTCACGGGAATTGATATTTTACTAGCTCATAGTTACATGTTGGAGCCAGCTGGCTGGAATTGTTTTATAGCCAGACTAATTTATCTAAATGAAGGAGGCATATAGTGAATATTTAATCATTGATAATTCCATTGAAACTTTAATGTAATATGCTAGTATTTTAACTGCTCGCAGTGGAAGAGTGTGGCCTAGTGGTTAGGGTGCTTGCCTGTGGTACAAATTTACTAAAAATTCCCAGGTTCGAATCCCAGTGGAGACACTTGCTGCGATTTATCCATGTAATTATTTCTGGATTTGATCTTATAGCAGCTATTGATTAAAGGAATATATTGGCATAAATCTATCGGCACATATATAATGAAATATCCCTAAATAAGACGTACCAATACCGCAATACCAAAACAGAAGCCAGCGAAATATATCACGCTGGCTTCTGGTTCGGTATTGCGTGCGGCATTGTAAATATAGCACAGGGAATAAAGATGGCAGCTTCCATGATTGTTGTACATTCGTGACATTTGACGGAATAATCTGGATTTTTTTCGCAAGGAATACTCCAATGACCATGAAACCATCTGGTATGTCTTATTTAGGGATATTTTATTATATATGTGCCGATAGATTTATGCCAATAAATTCCTTTAAAGACAGAATATCGCTCTCCTCCATGGTTCACTTGGAATTGGGCAAATGAATCATGAAAGCATCCCGTCCTTTGGAGGGGATGTTAAGCCCTCTGTCCCGAGTACAGAGTGTCTTAACTGTACATGTCATCACTGTCAGTTTCATAATAAGAGAAGTAGGCCATGGGGCCAAAGAGAAACAGATGCTCAGATAAGGACCAAGATGGCGCACCCCTGGGAAGTACCCAATTCTTCCGAAATAATTTTTCTAAAAAATCAGTTCTACGTGTGTTCTCACGTCTAGTATGTGCACATTTTCTAGAAAATGAATTAAATGCCATCTCAATTTTTGCCCTGAATATCAGTGACCAACAGAATTGAAAATAATTCTGACGTGTTGGTTTTGATTACCTTCTAGGCAATTAACCAGTAAACCAGTAAGAAATCTACTTCACTACAAAAAAGCACTTATTTTACTGAAAAATGTGGTATCTCTGTAAAAATTATAGGATCTTAATTTTTTGCTCCTGAAACCCCAAAATATTTGAACTGATCCAAATATTATACTATGACAACATTCACCATAGTGCTGATTTGTTTTATCCATTTTATCTTTTTATTAATTTTTACGGTATCAATTTTTTTACTCATATATCATATTACCACAATCAAAGGAAAACACTATCAATGCATTACCATTTTTGACAAAACACAACACAATTTCAAAGTGATAATCTAAAAATAGAAATTCACTTTTCTCCAGAATGCAGTATCATGAGTAAGAATCAAAGACAAAAAAATATAACATAAGACCTGAAAAACACTTTGAACAGTTCATTTACAGGTCAATGCTATTTACAGTCAAAATCCAAAGACTTGATTGTCATTTTCAGATTTTCACAAATCTTTACTATATTTCAAGCAACAGATATACTGCATAGCTGGAAATATTTGTTAAGGTTTTTTATGCTTTATTTCAGAATAGCATATTGAAATAGCCTGCAAAAATATTTTAGACCAGGTCCATCCATTACCAGGGGAGGGGCGGTGCGGATGGACACCCCAATCCAAAAAGCTCCCAAAACCCCTAAAAAGCGAAAAAAAGGGCTAAAACTTTGACTTTGCGAGTGGAGCTAGCCAAAAAATTACGGATTTTCATGCTTTTTTTGATGAAAAAAGGTTAACATTACCTGAAAAAAAGAGTCCACTTTTGACAAATTCACCCCCCCTCCTTTGCAATTTTTGCAGAAAATTCACTCACTCATACCCTCACTCACTCACTCACTCCCTTTCCCTCTCTTTCTCACTCTCCTTTAAACACTTGCATCATACTTCTGCATTACCAAACTTTTATAATCTTTTTTTTTTGCAAGTAACAACAAAAAATGCCAACATTCTTTTTTTAAAAATATTTACAAATTCATTCAACTGAACTTATTTGAAAGATTACTGTGTAAACATGCACCATCCTCTTGTCATTTTTCCCTGGCACTTATATTTCTGAAGTAGCCACACTTGTATCAGTTCCCTTCTCCTTTACGACTCCTAGATAAACACTTGTTTTTAGTCGCTGGGACTTAACCCACATTTTCTCTCAAGTGAAGTCCGTCATATATTCAAACCATTTTGTCCAGCAAAGTTTACTATGAATTTTTGATCCAGTTATGGCATACTGCTAACTTTCATGTCTGTGTTTGTACTACATTGACAACTTCACACAAACTGTATTTCTCTTAATTTAAAAATTATTTGGACTAGTTTTTTACTGTTTCTCAGGTCTGTGATCTTATGTGTTTTTCACCACCCTGTCTAAAATATTAAGAGTTTGATGTAAAATATGCTCAGTCCATAAAGTAAAGTTTGAAAGAACACATTTTCATATGACAAATCTATTTTATTGATATTGTTTATGGTTGAAGATATGATGATAATAAAACTAAAAGAGAGACTTAAGTTAAAGGTCCATGGCCCGATCGGTAATAGCCTCGTCCCCAGAAGTCCAGATTTTACCGGAAGTGGTCACAATTTTGGTATCAGAAGAAAGCTACTATTTTTCTCATTTACCCTGTGAAATCTTAGGGATAAAGGATGTTTGGTTTGGAAGTTAATGAGTGAAAATGTGCCCCTTTTTGGTCGACCAATATTAATTTTACACAGTACTCTATGGGCTTACAAAATCACGTTTTTAGCTCTTACATCAAAACGGCTTGAAATATCGGGGCGAAACTTTGCAGATGGAGTTTTGGGGTGAAGGCCAATCTATCAAGATGGAAATTTCATATACCTGAAACATCTGGCCATCCTCCTTTAAAATTCTGAAAACTTTCTGTAATATGTCACTGGTTTCAACAATTACTGAACATAAGCATGTTTTGACACTGAACAAGTTGACCCCTTTCCAGTCCCCTTATACTACTATTATTGCTCTTATCTTTGTGTGCAACTTTAAAGGGTGCTGACCCGATTTAAGTATATGAATTTTTCATCTTGATAAAATGAGTTTTGCGCTGATATTTCAATCCGTTTTGTTGTGAGAGCTAAACACATGATTTTGTAAGCCAACAGAGTACTGTGTGAAATTAATATTGGTCAACCAAAATTTTGGAATTGGCCCTTCCTACAAAACAGAAAAATATATGTTGTAATTGTGTGGGGCACCTTTAAAGGGGGACATGGTGTCAGTTTGCTTTTGAGAGATCAAATTGTAGTTTTCTAAATTTCTGAATTCTCACAACTTTCAGGAGTATTTTACTTTTTATTTACTGAAAATCGGACATTTCGTTCAATGTTATGGTTGATCGGAGTGTACAGCATCGCAGAGAGAAAGACCATTTCTTATGTTTCATATTGTTTTTCAAGCAGCTACATTTACTTTGTTTTTCATTGTTTTTCAAGCAGTAATATTTAAGAGAATTACAAAAATAAATTAATTTGGGGGTAAAAGTGACCATTTACAGATTTGTTTTTAATTTAAAAAAATAGTATTATTAACAGAAATGATAAATTTAGAATTAAAAAACAAAATTGCAATAATTAATTAATTTAATAATTGATTAATTAACAATTAAATGCTTCTGGACCTTTATTGGCCTATATCTTTTTTGCCATTTTTCGAAGGTTGCAAACTTGCCCCCCCCCACTTATCTCAAAAACGGTTTGACCTATTGACTTCAAATTTGGCACAAAACTAGTTTAGCGTACATACTATGATCCTATGAGAGGATTTTGTATAAAACCCTTTAGTTTTTGAGTTACATTGATTTATGTGTGCCACCAGCAGCAAAAATGGCGAGAGAGGTTTGAACGGTTGCCATGGCAACACGGAATATAATTTTGGTAAACGCTCTCATAGGATCACAGATCCTGGCCATAGTAATTGTTTAAGAAACAAACTATGTTCAAATAACTTTCTATTTTTGAGATAAATGGGGGGGGGCAAAATTGTCATTTGGAATTTCTGATTTTCTTGGTGCCGTGACCTTTGACCCCTGCTAATTAGCATACAGGAGGTCGATATGATCCGAGACAAATATATTTGAAAAAGGCTCATCTTACTGAACATTATGGCATATCACTGGCTTGTATTCAAAGGAACTATGTGCTGTGATTGCGATAATCATAATATTGTATGAAAACGACGCCATGTCCCCCCTTAAGTTGCTTCTCTTTCATATAAATGGTCCTTTGTAATTTGACTTAGTTCTAGACTAAAGGTTAACAAACCAGGACTAAGTTCTTTTGTGAAATAGGACCTTTAAGCTTATTATTAGTATTGGGACCCTAATAGTCAGCAGACTTCTTTACCGATTGCAATATTCAGTGGGGACATATTTTACGCACAGTATAATTCAGAGTTCTCTTTTTAAGGTGCATTTCGTGATTCCAGCACCTTCTGTTTTATTCATTGTTCACTAGATATCCTTGAGAAAAGCTTATTCACAAAGTTTGAGTTGATCCCGATCTTGCAGTTTTGTGTTATGAGCAATTGCTTGTTTCCCACAGTCCCATAGGCCACTGTGCTGTAATTTTACAGACAGAAAATACAGAAGATGCGACCGAATTTGCATTAAGATTAGGTACACGTGGATTACTAAGGCTAGCAGTTCAGATGATATAAAAATCTCAACTTTTTTGAGGTAAGTCGGGGGGACGAGGTTGTGGATCACGAAATGCCCCTTTAAGTTGGAAACCCTATAATCTTGCAGAAGTAAAATGAAGTCCTGAAAAGATCAAACAATCTGGTAAATAAGCCTACAC